>JAHUTJ010049862.1:0-28819 GCA_036250325.1 Characodon lateralis | reverse complement strand
CACACTCTGCTCTTACTGGTGCAATGTGCAATCAATGAAGACTGGCTACCAGGCTGGTCCAATTTAGCCATGAAACCTCCCACACTAAGATGACAGGTGTTTCAGTTTCATTGTCCAACCCCTGTAGATATGGACATATAGAACTGTTCACAAAACTAATTATTATACACAGTGAACACAGAGGCAAAAACAACTCCCCAACATTTCTGCATTTATGCAGTCAAATCAGTCTTTGGTGACTGCAGCATCCTCTCCCACCCCATAATGAGACTGTAGAAAATCAAACATCAATGAGGCAAACCACTGTGGAGTAACTCATCAAAAATGTCCACAAGGAGATGGCATTATTCATATTCATAGAAAAAGTTGGGGAAGTTATTCTTAATGTGGCATTAGCATAGCCCTAGGAGGAGTGGATCAGCCGATGACAGTTCTATAGCAATCACACACAAACTCCCACTGATGTCAATAGACCTAGATGGAGAGCTGCAGGCACTGATGGCGGAGGGTTGCAAAGGCAGAGATGGGGAAGAGACAGACAGAGGAGGCTGAGATCCAAGGAGGAAAGAGAGAGAGAGGAGGTGTGCGGGGGGGGGGAGAATAGTGATCCAACAAGAGTAGTTAAGAGAAAAAAAGATTATATTTGGTTGGGGCGGACAGGGTGATGGTGGAAACAAAAGTACAGTGCCGAGCAACTTGGCAGCTTTGTCTTTCATTTGACTTTCACCAAGCAGAGGTGGGGAATGCTTGGTGGTGCAGAGGCAGCTGCTGCATGTTAAAAAGCTGAGGCGAGCCTATAGTGCTACAATGTCTGTGTGCGTCAGAGTGCACCAGAGAGGGCGGGGGTGTCTATACATACAGAGGATTGTATGGGATCCTTTTGATCTGTTTGTCAAAAACAAAGGCAGGTGGAGCTTGAGGAATTTATCCCAAAGACTGTTGGCGGAAAACACTCAGAACTACCAAAAACAACTTGTGCAACAATAGGTTTGGTTTGGCTATGAATACCTATTAATAAGTGCCAAAGTCAATCATTAACAAAGTTAATTTTAATCAAAATTATGACGTCAGGGCACTACTTGATTATCAGGAATTAATAGGTAAAAAGCTCTTGGTCTTTGTCAGTTATTGTTTTATGAATACCTGCCTGGTGAGGTTTGGTGATATTGCACAATAGAAGAAGGAGTGGATTCATGCACTGGTGTTCTCAAACAGCAAGCCCTACACACATATAGAGAATAAACACAAACAACTTATTTTCAAAATACAAGAACTTAATAACAAAATACTCCAACTTCAAGTTAAAATACTTCAGTCAACATACTCTTTAGATAGGCTGGTAACATTCAACTAAATTACTAAGTAAAATGAAAAGAATAAGGAAAACTAATAAACTACAGGAAATAAAATAGTAAAAGACAGCAATTTGGTATAAACTGAAACCAATAACCAATAAAACAATGCAATAATATCACAGTTCAGTGAGAATATGAATGTTTAAGAACCAAGACTTGTTTTGAGGGATTTTAAATGAGGCCAAATTAGCTCTGAAAGCTAACAAAGAAAAACAGTTGCTTTATAATCATACAACCAGTTCACAATACAAAGCAGAAGGGTAATTAGAGGATTATTTTAATAAAATAATATTCTGAAAGTATTTTGCCAAATTAAAAATCAATAACCTGGGGCTTTGGGTGGTGCAGCGGTAGACTGGGCACCGTATATACAGAGGCTATAGTCCTCAATGTAGCAAACCTGGGTCTAATTCCTGACCTTGAGACCTTTGCTGCATGTCTATACCTCTTCTCTCTCTCTGCCCATTTCTAGTCTGGCAACTGTCTGTAAAGGCCACGCTAAAAAAATGTCTTAAGAAGAACTTAATAACCTTTAGGTCAATTGATTGTTAATGATTGTTAACTGTCTATCACAGTGACCGATTGTGATTGAATGGAGTGATGGACTACCAAGATGGCTGCAAAAAACACTAAGGGACTCACAAGATGGCGAACGAACGGATGGACATCACAGTAATGTCACGTGGAATTTGCAGTTCAGCTTAAAGAAAAATCATAACTGCGGTGCTATTGAGCAACCCTTTTAAATCCCTCGTTCCTTTAAGTTCAATTACTACCAACTTTATTGTGTGTATGAGCGGTGGCGTTATACTATGGCTGATTGCTGCGTGAACAGAATGAGCTGTGTAGTAAACACAGCAGAACTCGTGATGGCTACTGCCTTAGCTTTAGCACCGTTTTACCTTTAGCGTTACCAACTGAAACACAGTTTGACACGTTAAGGGCTATGCGGACATATTTTATGCAGGTAAGTGAGAGGAGATGAAGGGAAATGCAAGTAAAAGGGACATGTTCATGATACTGGACTCGCAGTGTTTAAAACCCTCATAGAGATAAAGTTTGAATCACAGGTAGCCTCAGCTCTGGTTTGCTCTAGGCCTGCTCTGGCCAGGTACAGTTGAATTAAAACAAAGAAAACACAATGATATAAAAAAATAGTTTTAAATAGTTTTATCCTGAATTAATTTTCTCTGCTCAGGCACAACCTCTTAAGTGAACATTTTGGATGATCAGGAGGACGTCCAATAGGGTCAGTGAGTTGTGTGGCGGAAGCGGTTCTCGGTGCAGCGGCTTGGATGAGCGTGTGCTCAGACGGGCGCAGGTGTCAGGCTTGCGAAGCTGCGGTTTCAATGCCGTCTTCTTCAGGCAGTGGGGAAAAAAATTTTCGCCAGCATAATTAGGGATACCGTCTCTTCTTATTCTCAGCTGGGGTACAGTAACTGGATACACAAACAGCAAATCGTGCTGTACTTTGCATCCGAGGCTTCTTCGAGATGTTGTCTTTTACTCCGCTAGCGAGATCAAGACTTTAATCCACGCTTTTTCCTTGATGCAACCTTTGGGGGGCTGCGGGCAAAGAGAAAGTGCTGCTCTGCCCATGCTTTTATACCTCTATGAAATCATGGGGATTCCAGCTGTGAAACTCCTTCCTGGGAGCTGTCATTAAAATGGGTAAGAAGCTGCAAAAGACTATAGAATGGGGTGGATGTCCACCTTCCTACGGGACAATGACTGTGGACATAAAGCCAGAGCTACAGTAGAATAGTTTAAATTACAACATATTTATGGGCTAGAGTGGCTCAGTCAAAGTCTACACCTAAATCCAATTTAGAATCCGTGGCAAGGCTTTAAAATTGCCGATTACAGACACCCTTCAACCAGCCTGACTGAGCATGAGCTGTTTTGTAAGGAAGATCCTCGAAAGCTGATAGAAACAATGCCTAAAAGCTGGTAACAAGTTAAAGGTGTCTGTAAAGTATCGACACAGGAGGTTTTGTTTTTTGCGGCACTAGTGGCCTTTATTTTTGTTATTTGAAAGTAGGCAGACAGGAAGTGGTGTGAAGAGAGGGGGAAAACATGCAGCACAGGTCACCGGGGTCGGGACTACAACCACGGACAGCTGCATTGAGGACCGAAGCCTCTGTATATGATTGCGCGCTCTACCGTACCCCAGTATTGGCATAGGAGGCTTGAATACAAAGACACCAACACTTTCCAGACTGCAAAAAAATCATGTGCTAAATATTTGTAAAACTATTGATAATTTGCCTTCTTGCTCTGTGTTGGTCTATCACATCAAAACAAATACATTAAATTCTGTTTTTTTAAGAAAAGGGGCATGAATACTTTGTATTGTGTTTTATATGTGAATCCAAAAACGAATATATTCTCACTAAGCTTTACAGTATATAAAAAACAAGTTAAATCTTATTAGGAAACTTGAAAACTAGTGAGAATTTCAGAAGGTTGTCATGATTTTAGCTGAGGTAGAGACTGCTTTTTTCAGGGTATTGATTCTTCAGATTCAACTGCAGTTTACTACAGGACAAAACTCAACTGTTTGATGAATCCCAATCGCATGAACTCAGCCTTCAGAAAGTAGCTTTAAATGGCTGAATGGTTTGTTTTTGAGTTGATAAGGAGACTGCTGCACCAAAGAAAATCAGAAATTAGAGAGGCAGGTTATAGTTAGAATACATTCATTCTCAGAGGGCAAGAATATGTCTTCCACTTAGTGCTGATATGTTCTCACTTCCATGTTAAATTTTGCCTAAAACAGACCAGAACAAATGATTTAAAGCATTTAGACTCTCTTTAGTATAAACTATTCAGTGAGAGTATTTTGTTTATGTGATCTCTTTACAGGGAGGAAAGATCCCCATCAGATGGACAGCTCCAGAGGCCATCGCCTACAGGAAGTTCACCTCAGCCAGTGATGTGTGGAGTTATGGCATTGTCATGTGGGAGGTGATTTCATATGGGGAGAGACCATACTGGGAGATGTCCAACCAGGACGTGAGTCCCAAACATGCAAACATCACATCTTGCAGTGTTTTTGTCAGCACATTTCTAAACTACAAAAATGTCAAATAATCCTAGATATATACATAAAATTTTTTTCTCCCTGTACAGGTGATCAAAGCAATAGACGAGGGTTACCGTCTTCCTGCTCCTATGGACTGCCCGGTGGTGTTGCACCAGCTCATGTTGGATTGCTGGGAGAAGGGGCGCAGTGACCGGCCAAAGTTTGGACAGATTGTCACAATCCTTGACAAGCTCATCAGAAACCCAGCCAGTCTCAGAGAGCTGGCCAACAGCTCAGTGTGGTCAGTGAAAACAGGAAATTTCACAAATGTAGTCTTCTGAAAGTCGAACGAGAGTGTAAGCAGGAAATGTCATTTTTGAAAATATTCTATTCTTTAAAGCTGTTTTCCAACATAATAACTGGTTCTGAAAGTAGAAAATGAAAGAATATAAGTTTTGGAGCTGGTGTATCTTCCCTTCCCTTGTTCAATTTAGACTTTTCGAATCCCCAGCTGAATTGCATGCATCCAGAGAATATCATTATTTTTACATTTACATTTTACACCTCAGGCGCTTAGTTGATGTTCAGAATCAGTGCAGCATACAGTGAGTTCTTTTCAGAGACAAACACTCTGAACAGAAAGTGGAAAAAAACAAGGCTCAGCACAAACTAACAGTGAGCAGAAGCTCAAAAATACTTCAGTTAAACCCCCAGAGAGTTTAGAAGAGGCTAAATGAACCTCAGGACCGAAAACAGGTCTTACATTATAATCTATGGTATAGAGTAATGCATGGCAGACATGATTAAAGAAATTAAAGATATACCCTCTAATTTGAAAATGTTATTCTTTATGTTCTTGTCTTTGTCAGGTATAACAATTATATAAATCTAACCTCAAGTTTAAAACAGTTGCAAACCACAGATTCCCAAATGTCATTAAATATTAAACAAAGCCAGACTGGAAAAGTTAAAAAAACAAACAGGATGCCTATAAAGTATGTAAAACCCAATCAAGGGGTATACTTTTCTGTTTATCTTGAGAGAAAATCCCTGCAAATGTGCTTCTGTTTGCACTCCATAAATGATTTTCGAGGATTTATGTAACTTAATGAACTTTAAGATAATTTATAACAATTCGTAATAAATGGATATAAGCAAACAACCTAACCCGGAGGGCAAAAGACAACAACTCATATTCATCCATTAATAGAAATTTGTTTAGTTTTTTTAGAGAGAACATGAATATTTCGCTTGGCAGAATCAAAGAAATATATGTCTGTATGTTTAGATGCAGACCAAACTTAATTTGTAAAATCTGTTGAGAATAAAAGCACATACATGTGCATAAAATATTAAATGGGGCTATCATAGAAAAGTTCATTTATTTCAGTAATTTAGTTAAAAAAAGTTAAACTCATAGACCACAAATATTACACGCAGTGTGATATATTTCAAGCGTTTGCTTATGTTAATTTTTATGATTATGGCTTACAGCTAAATAAAACAAAACATTCAGATTCTCAGAAAAAGAGACCAATAAGACATAAGACCAATAAAAAAATATTTGATACACAGATGTGGGCCTATGCCTTTTGCATGAATTACTGCATCAGTGCTAGGTGGGATGGAGGTGATCACCTTTTGGCTTAGGTGTTAAGGAAGCCCAGGTTGCTTTAGTAGCAACCATTTAGCTAGTCTGCATTGTAGGCTTTGGTGTCTCTCATCTCATGACTATACTCAATAAATTCTCTGTGGGGTTCAGGCAGGTCTGCTATTTATTGAAGCACAGTAACACCATGGTCATTAAAGCATGTAGTGGTACTTGACTACTGTAAGCAGGTGGCTAGTCCTGCTAGCAAATGAAATGACCATCTCCATAAAGCTTTTCAGCAGAGAAAAGAATGAAGTGTCCTACAATTTCAGCTGGATTTATTGCAGACATGATAAAATGAAGTGAACCAACAACAGTAGAGGATATGGCTCCACAAATCATCATTGACTGTGAAAATTTCAGGTACAAACTCCTCGAACGAAGCCAACAGGTGCTTAGCCACAATGTAACTGAAAAGTATTGCATACTGCTAGCCTTTTTGGGTATTTTGAAAACCTCACAATGGTCTTAAAGCAATTTGGATCCTGTGCCTCTCTACTCTTCCTCTTGGAAGAAACCTTGACTTCCAAATTATAAGCCAAATTTGCTTTAATATGAAAAGAGAACTTAGGACCACTGAGCAAAAGCCAAAGTAAAGCATTTTTCACATCTCGGGTTAAGGATTGGCTTAGCAGAAGAAATGTGATGTTTGTAGCCCATATCCTGGATACATCTGTGTGTGGTGACACTTGAAGCTCCATTACCACCTGCACTCAATGCCTTGTCTCCTCCAAACCCTTGGATTGGCTTAGCTGAAAATCCCGTCAAGGCTAGGGTTATCCCTACCTTTTCTACCACACATTTTTGTTCACTCTGTGAACAACCAGCTTTTTTAGCAATACGCCTTCGTGGCTTACCCTCCTTGTGGAGAGTGTCAGTGACTGTCTGCTGCACTGCTGTCAAGTCAGCAGTGTTTCCAATGATTTTAAAAACAATAACATACTGTAACAGTCCTGTTTTAAAAAGTCCTTTTTTATTGGTCTGATATAATATAAAAACATTCTGAGAAACTGAATTTGGAGTTTTTTATAAGGTGTGGTTTCTTAACTTCAGATGCGCTTGCAATAGCATGAACTCTGTGCAGCCACAACTACATTGAATTATAAGCCTGCTTTCCATCTCAGCAGGGAGGATCCACCCACCCCAGAGTTCAGTGTGAGCACTGTGGATGACTGGTTGGACACCATCAAGATGGGCCAATACAAGGAGAACTTTTCCAGTGCTGGATATGTCAGCTTGGACTCCATCCTCTACATCAGTGTGAGGTACAGACATGTGAGGTCTTACGCTGCTCAAATGAAGTTTTCAACAGGCCAAAACCTTTAGGAAGAAACTTCTTCGCTCTTATTCTGAGGATAAAAACTTGGGTTTTAATGAAATATTTCACTAATCAATTGGCATGAGATAATGTTTTTCTTTATCATATCTGATCGGTCTCTAAATGTATCAACCAATAGCATGTACTTTGATGAAGCAGGGGTCATTATTATTCCTTCATTTTTTTGTATTGCTGCAGAACTATTATCTCTATTAAGGGAACCTGTTTAAGCTTAGTAAAAGAAAAAGAAAAACAATTAAAAAGGTCAAAAAGAGAATCAGAAGTGTAGAGCTCAAACAAAGCTGGAAATCAATCAGAAAAAAGCCTGATCAATGCATCCCTAGTTTACACCACTATCATATGCAGCTGTGGAAGATTTTTCCTGTAGGCTACTGTAAAGCTTTTGTTTTGCATTTCTACCACTATAATCATTTGTCTTGCATTTTTAATCTTCCATCTAGTGAACTAGCTAAGATGGGAGTGACGCTGGCCGGTCACCAGAAGAAGATTTTATCCAGTGTGCAGAGCCTGCAAGCCCAGGGGACACACGTCCAAGTATAACAATTCCCACGTAAACACACAGAGACAGAGCTGAACTGAGCACTCCTGTGAGGAGTCTCCCCGGACTGAAATGGAGCTGTAATAGATACTTTGTGCTTGGGTCTCCATTGATTTTTTTATTTTTTTTTTTGAGAGACACTAAGATGGAGACACCATTGGCGCTTGACTCCTTCACCCTCCCACAATTCCCATCCTAGACGGGCACCTCAGCACTCCGAATCTGTCCGATATTGCCCACCACGATGGAGCAGCAGTGAGACAACAAGCCACATGCAGAGACCATCTCACGTCATGTCAACATAAACAAAAAAAAAGCAAAAAAACATTTACATAATGACTAAAAAACTGAAAATAATGCTCCTCACTTTTTGTCAGGTGTACAGTTTGTTTTATCATAATTTTATTTGTTATATGTTTTTGTGATGAAGGGTTTAAAAGGGGTCATAAGATGTGTATATGTGTAGATATATGTTTTTATGGGCGGTGTATGCCACAAGCGTAGAGATGGACCTAACGTTTGTATCGGTGGTTGCACAGCGTTAAGGCAATTGTTGCATATGTATGAACTCTTCCACTGGTGTCTGCTCACAGAAAGCTAAGAGATTATGAATGACATGAATGTGAGGGGAGTGGGGAGATAACTAAATGGACCTGTTGATGTAGAGGGGGATGTAGATTTTGCTACCTTGTGTAGGATGGAAGCATGTTTTAAAAGGGCTTCCTTAGAGACTGCTCTCAGACACACTTCCATGGAGAGTAGATCCAGTATACGTAAGCCTGTTTACGTGCACTTACTGTACGGTGTTACAGATTGCAAAGAAACGACAGAACCTGATGAAATGTTACTCTTCAGATATCTTTTTCAAAATAAACATAGATTATAGACCATTGCAAAAGTATTCATACCACTTAAAACTTTTTTTATGCCAAACACAGTCGATTGTATTGTATTGGGATGTTATTTGACTGAATAAAGCAAAGTTGTGCATAACTATGGAGGGCAGGAAAATGATAAAGGAATTTTATGTTTTTTAAATGAAAAATGAAAAGTTTGGTATGGATTTGTATTCAGCCTCACTGAGTCAATGGTTTATAGAACCACCTTTTGCTGTAATTACAGCTACAACTTGTCTTCAGTATGTCTCTTCCAGTTTTAGACATGTATAGACTGAAGTAATTTTCCATTCTGCCTTTCAAAATAGCTCAGTCTGAGTCAGATTGGAAATGGTGTGTTTAAATTGATTTGCAGAGTTCAGATTTCAACCAAACATTTAGGCCAAAAACCTCAATTTGGGTCTCATTTGACGTGAACATTTTGTGCCACATGTTTATTGTGTCCCATTACATGGCTTTTGGCAAACTGCAAACTTTACTTCTTGCAGCTTTCTTATTGCCACTAAATGCCCAATCTGTGGACTGAATGACTTGTAGTTGTCTTGTACATAGATTCTCCCACGAGTTCTGGATCTCTGCGCCTCTGCCAGTGTTATTATGGAACTAATTCTGCTGTACACATCTCAACAACTTTATTCCTAACATGTTCCTTGGTCTTCATGAAAATCTTTGCTCACCAGTCTTCTCTAACAAACCTCTGAGGCCTTCATAGAAAACCTTGATTTATGCTGAGAATAAATTACACACAAGTTGCCTCTGCTTACTAGTTACATGACATCTGAAGACCGCATGCAATTATTTACAGCTGTCAGAGTATAAAGCAGGCCTTATACAATTGCATGCCACACTTTTCAGATTCTGTTTGTAAAAAGAAAAAATTATGAATTATTTTCCTTACACTTTTGGTCCCACTAAAATTCATTACAGTTTGTGGCTGTGACATGACAAAATATAAAAAAAATCAATGGATATGAATCCTTTTGCAAGGCATGCAAAGTATATTTGTTGTACAACAAGTAAGGATTATAACTCAGCTTAAGATGAAGCCTTCCAATGTTTTAGGTGTGTTTAGACAGTTAAGGTGTTTGTGTGGAGCAAAGGAAATGCCAGCCAGTGACACTGTTGGGAAAGTCTAACTTGATTTTACGGGTTTGTGCCATGTACAGAAATATGAAAAATTTATCTTGACGACATACCTTAATTCTAGCTGTGCACTTTCATTTCCTCTGTCCTTATGTCTGGATAGTTACACAGTACTGTCACAGTGATTACAGAGTTGTGTGTTTTCCAACATCATTGGTTGATAGAATTGTCCCTTTATTGACAAGGTGAAGTGTTGAATTTCAGATTTTCCACCACAAGAGGGTAAATCTTACATAAGAAAAACTTTATTTGTCTGTTTCTCACTTTCAGATTACAGAGCTGTTGTTATCATCTTTATTTTCAGTCACTACCCAATGCTTTCAAATTTACAATACAATGTTTACAAGAAGAAGCAAATACGTCTGTTGATATTTTTGCTCATGACATTAATTACACAATTAAGTGTGAAGGAACCCTCTTATGTTCACTGCATTAATAGCACTGAACCTGATTTTAGTGTTCTCCAAAACTCAGTTTAATTACATGTGGTAATCTATAGGACTAACAGTGACATGAAGTACAGTATTTGATTGTATTATAGTGTAAAATATGTACATTGTTAATTTCCAATATTAGAATGTTTGTAATGACAACAATGATGATGACTTTGATGTGCTTTTAATATGAAAAAGAGATTTTTGAAGTTTATGTTCATAAAGGTGAAAAGTGAAGGTGAGGCGATTCATTAGTTTGAACAAAGGAATGTAGCAAGGAGAAAAGCTTCAGCTTTGAAAGAAGGGAGACAGTGACTGCAGTTTTTATGACATGGTTAGGATGAGTAGAATGGACTTACAAGCTTGTTTTATTAGCATATCCACCTAAAACTATAATCAATTCCTATTTTTCAATTGATTGCAGCATAAAACACCACTTTTAAAAATGTTTGGTCATAAAAAAATAAGGTTGATCAGAAAAAGACATTTTCAAACCAATTTGTTTGGTGAAGCCATCAGCCTAGTAGTACTTGGATACAACAGATAAGACAGATGAAAATTTAAAACATAGAAAAGTCTTACAAATGGAATGGAAATATTTAAAGAGTTGCAAATGATATGTTAGCTTTGAAAGAAAAGCACAGAAGAACGTGTAAGGGCTGGAGTACATGTTTTTTTTTGTTTGTTTTTTTTTTATTGTAAAGCCTTGTTAGCATTTCTGCTAGCTAAATAACAGAGTGCTACATCAAGGATTAAAAGTACAATAATAGCCAAAATATTATAGTTGCTGTAATTGAAATTGATTAGACTAAAATCAGAACAATTAACAACATTTATATCCAGATTTCTAAGCTAACGTTACGTTTAAATATTTGCACTAAGGTATGCACCAAATATGACCTTTCACACAACTGCAACTTGGTAATTTGGAATTGAAGCCTAATTCTGTGTTCCCTAAAACCAAATCCATGACTTTCACCACTTTTTTAACCCTGTTGGCAGTGTGCTTATAATTTACCATGTAACATGATAGGGGATTCAAGGGCATCAAAGTGACAATTTTTTCTGCTTGCTTGTTTAAAAGCTAGTGTCATAAAATGTTCCACTGTAAAAAAAAAAAAAAAAGAATTATCCAGTTATTTTTTCATCCTGTAAAACCACCTTTCTCTTTCCTAATTTGAATCGAAGTCCTACAAAATGGAACTAAGTGAAACTGTTCATTCTACTCTTTCTAACTCTATAATTACACTCCAGCGGCCTACGTTGGACCGCTGGCCTTTTAGATGCCTTATTTACTGAGTTATATGCTTTCTGTGGTCCTATAGAAGTGATATTAAGAGTAAAGTGTATATACAGGTTATATTTATTTGCATTACTAAGGTGACCTCACATCAGCACCCTTGTGTAACATCTCAGAGACCTCCACAGAACCACCCCCTGGGCTCCTTTAAGCAGAGGACAGTAGTTGTTTTCTTAAAATAATATAAAAAAGCTTGAAGCTCCTGACCTAAAAAGCTCAAGTGAGGAATAAAAAGTGTTATTCCAAATGATTGGCTGACATTTAAAAAATATATTCATTGCATAATTGTTTTTAAATGCAAAACACCACAGTAAATGCGTCCTTAATTAATTCCTCAAAAAAAAAAAGGAAATTATTACTGTGCTTTTTGTATTTCTATTTAGCACTTCTAATCCATACCTTCTCTCGTTTCTTAAGCCCCACATTACTGTCACTCCACACCTTGCCAAGCTTAGCTATGTTGGCTGGTTCTCTTGATCAGAATTGCTGCGTTTGTTTCTGTTTTCTCACTAGACATGTACTGTAAAGGTTCATTAGATTCTCAGTTGATGCTTTAAGTTAACTATCCTTACCCCTCTCCCTTGGCCATCTCTCTTTTGTTGCCCACCAATAAAGGTCATTTGTTTCCATGTCAATTTCCTCTGCATTGCTTGTTGTAAAGGGTGTAGGCATTCTTATGTCCTTCATGTTGCTGTAATAAATATACTAATATTTCTAATTTCTCACATTGAGCCTGCACTGTCTTTTTCTGTTACACATTCTTTGCTACTCTGTTCTCTCTCTCAGAAACACTTATTTAAAAAAGCTATCAATGCAGAGTACTTATATTTTATTATTATAGTGATATTAAACACAAAAATCTCTCCATGTGGGAGTAACATAAGAGCTCTTGAACAATATGTCTTTTGTTTCATTAAGTATCTGGGAGCTGCAAGCTAGAAGCAGACAGATACAGATACATCTTACACCCTGTTATTAACACTTTTCTGTTTCAAATTCCTAAAACAGATTTGAGTTTATACAGATCAGGGACAGCAAGATGACTGCCTTCTTTATCCCTTATATGAGTAGGCACATATAAACACATTTGAAAAGAATTTCATTACCTGATGTATCTAGGCTACAATGACACACGTTCATGTTTTTTTAAATAGGACCTCTATTTTCCAATGTAGTTTTTATCCCCCAGGTTATATTGCCTGTTTGGAGTAAAAAAAAATTTTAACATCTTTGTAATAATTCATGTTTATTGTAGACAGTGCAATAATTATGTTATCTTATATTTTGCAATTCAAAATTTTAAAAAATGGCACAAAGTCAACAAATTTGATTGTAAAACCAAATTAGCAATTTATTTTGAAAACTGAACATGCTTGAACCCCTATCATTTAATAAAGGATAACATTTACAAAAAGAACACAAATCTTCCAGTAGGTAATTCAAATTCTGTCTGATTTCTCTCTAAATGAGGTTTATCAGTTACTAACATTTCCTCTGTTCAGAGCCTTTACTGTCAATAGTACTGTCAACGAGTATGTATTTGAAGAATAACTTTTAACTCACAAAATGTCTTTGTCCGTGAAGTCTGCCATTTTTGACTTTATATTAATGTTCATTTTTGTATGCTGGTGTAAGGTCACATGACCTTAGGAGTTCAAAATAGCTTAATGTAAAACATATTTAAATTACATAGTGATATAAACTCAAAAGTCTCTTCATGTGAGAGTGACATAAGGGCTCTTGGACAATGTATATCTTCTTTCATTAAGTATCTGGGAGCTTCAAACTGACAGAGACAGATAAATCTTACACACAGTTGTTTGCATTTTTTTGTTCAAATTCCTAAAACATATTAGACTTATTATGACTGCCTTCTTTATAGGGTGTTGGTCCCACCTTTGCCACCAAAACAGCCCTAATCATATAGGCATGGACTCTATTGGACCCCTAAAGGTCTGGGGTGGTTTCCAAGATGTTTGCTGCAGATCCTTTAAGAGCTGTAAGATAAGGTAAGGTGTCCCTCCATGGATCTGACTTACTTGTTCACCCACAAATGCTTGATTGGATTGATATCAGGATTTCAGATGACAGGTCAACACCTGAAGCTTGTGGTGCTTCTAGAAGCAAGTATGACACTTTTGCTGTGTGGCAGGCAGCAATTTCCTGCTAAAAAGGACTTGAAACGGTGTACCTTGTTTGCAACAATGCTTACTTTGATGATACACGGCAAACTGCCATTCGCTTGAATGGCAGGATCTAAGGTGTCCCAGCAGAACATTCTTCAAAATGTGATTCATAAGAGCAGGCCATGTTTTTCTATTGCTCTCTGGTCCAGTATATAAGCTGTTTACATTGATGTTGCTTGGTTTGTTTATTGCAAACAGCAGCTAGTTTGCCAACAAAACAAACTATCCATGAAAATAATGAAAGCTTTAGAGTTTTTCAGTTTCTTCTTTTATTCTTGTGTGTTTTCCAGTTTTTCCATAATGGGAATAGGTGGAATGTTATTATCATCATAACAGTCTTGATTGACAAAATATGGCTGTCTGGCAACCACATCTTCATTATCAGTGTGTGTAGTATGTGTGTGTTTCATACTGAAACATAATTTTGTCTCAGGGGAGGAGGGAGGTCATTGACTCCTGGCCTTGGTTAACCCCTTAATGCACTGGCTCAGTTGCTGTCACTCTATGTTATGCCCATTCCACCTCATTTAGTCCATCATATTAGGCTTCATATTCCCCTATTGCTCACTCTGCACACACACCCAACCACCCACACACAACTGAACGTCCCAAAATATCCAGGACCTCCATTTTCACAGTATCTATCTCATCCCATTGCCCTCCTCTTTATCTTTCTCTTGGCCTTGTGCTGTTCCATTTTTCCTACCCTTTCCTATCCATCCTGTGCAGACAGACTGTAAGGCTGCAGAGTCTCCTCTGACCTTGACTACCCCATTATCTCCTTCGCCTTGCTTTCTACCCATCCTCCAGTTCTACTTTCTTACGCTGAGCCATCCATCCAAATGTTTTCTCTGCACTGAAGAGCCTCTGTGAGGTTTACTGCCTGGTTTACTCACACCACCATCACCACTTTCTTCCTTTTCTCTATTAAAAGCCGATCTATAACTTCCGGCTTTTGTCTGCGGGTGTCTCAACAGGCAGAATGTCATCTCACATGTTTACTTTGGATAACAGAGGCTTACAGGAGCCATAGGCTTAGGCGATTGATTCATCATGCAGCTGCTATTGACATCATGCGAAAAGGTCAGATGTCCCCACAGAGAACACTTTAAAAGGCCATTGGTGACTGATGAGCCTGTCATGTTTCTGCAGCATACATGCACAAGCAGTGTGTCTCTCATTTTCCATCTTCACTTTTCTATATGTCCCTCCGCTCTGCTCTTTCTCGATGTGTGACACACACTGTCTCTCTAGGGAAAGGTAATTGGGCCCGTCTGTCTTGCTGTCAGGTGTTTTGTGATTGCCCCCCCTCATGTGCAGTCATTATAATAACACACGAAACCAAACATCCATAGATCAACCACAACCTCTGCAAAGGGTTGGTCATATATGTGTGTGCATGTCTGCAAGACATGTGATAGGTACATCCTTGTGCTTGTGATGCTTGGGTTTCTAAAACCTCTGCATATGTTGGAGAGAGCAAAGCAGGATCTGAACCAATATCACCAGCCCCAATTTACTGAGGGCTTTTGCAGAAGATGTGGCAGTGTTAAACCAATTTGGGTTAAAAAATTATGTTACGTATACCAGGCTTGGACTTCATAAGTTTATTTAAACTCTAAATAAAAATATGCTTTTACAAAAAGATAATGAATCCTTGAGGCCAGTGGTTTAAATGGCAGGTTTATTAGAAATGCAGGTACAGTTTTTCTCTCTCTTTTTTATGTTATTACCTGCTATCTATTTTCATGTACAGTCTAGTTTTATATGCTTGGAGTACAATGATAACAAAGCCAAACCACAAGACGATTTTTTTGTATTTAAAAGACCAGTAAAAAATGTGAGTGAGCTGTTTCAGTGGAAGGTAGAATGTCATTGCTGAAAGAAAGCCATATGAAGTATCATTCTCAGTTAGCTAAAAGCCATGTAGATACACAACAAACTAGAGAAAGGTGCTTTGGTCAGATTAATCTTTTCTTCCTAAATGTGCAGGGCTCCAGACAAATGTTTTTGTACTGTTTGCAATCACTTTTGTGAATTAGGTTCACCTAGGTTTTTCCATACCTCCTTTACCAACACAGTATTACATCTTTAAAAATAATTTTCTTTGCAAACAGTAATAAAGGTTAATGTCCACCTTTTAAACTCAACATTAAGCAGAACATATATTTTAAAAAGAAGTTTAAAAAGTCGTACTTATAAAAAGACAAAATAATCGTAAACAATGGTAGATCTTGTAGCACCTCAGAATATTACGTATAAAACTACACATTTGTCAGCATCATATTTAACCCAAATGCTACATTATGAGTCCACATGACCAGGGGCAATTAAATTGCTCTGGACTGATGAAGTCCAGCTGTTTCAGTGTTTACTTTTTCTCACTCATTGCAGTTATCTTCCCAAACTGTAGGAATCATCACTGAAAAAAACAATACTGCTTCACAGCAGGGATAGCAGTAGCTCTATGGGAGTTTGTATAAATATGCACACACTAGATAGATGAAACAAACAGAATTGTAACCTCTGTTCTATTTCATCCCAAAGGTGTTCGATAAGGTTGAGGTTAGGACTCTGTGCATTCCAGTCAAGTTTCTCCACACCAAACTTTATACACCTGCTGCCACGAAAGTGATGTAACACCGGAAGTCATTGATTTGATGGTGTGTCCCAATACTTTTGGAAAAAGTGTGTACATAAGGAAATGTCAGTCTGGATTTGATTTATATTCAGATATTGTGCCCCAATATGGCTTTATGTCAGCCAACTCCCCTGATCTGAAGCAGAGGAGAGATTTCATCAGGTATTGGCTAGATTTTTGGGATTTCCTGCTTTGTCGATTATGATTGCATTGTGTGTGTTCCCCCTAATCAAATTTGGTCAGGTTCAGATGGGCTCAGTGTTTGTTTGCCCGCACACACTGCACACATCAGTACTCTTGTATCCCATGAGGTTTTCGTTTGCTATCAAAGCGATTTCCTGTCTCAAATTTTCATCAGTAATCAAAGTTCCTGATTGAATTTGAAAAGTGAGCCCAGCTCCATAAATCATATTATATGCCTCACTCCCATCACGCCGGCTCTCATCAGCCACAGGAATGAGACGCCACCCTGGGTGCATGTCTGAATTGTGGTCGCAGTGTGTCCTCTTGAGGATGCGATGGAACGGGAAAATGGATGCTCACAAGGTTGAGATTTGATTCATGTATTTTTTTTTCTTTGTTGGGACGGAAAACACAGACAGAGGAAAAGAATGGTCATAAAACAACAGCCATAACCCACCTGGCTCTGACTGTGTTGAGGCAATTCCTGGCTTTTGTTTTAGTGTCAAATTGATGGCAGATTGGTTGTTATACATCTAAAAATGAGATATAAAGCCAGATAAAGGGAGAATCCAGGGAGCAGAGTGTCAAACCGTTGTTGATTTTATGGATCATTCGCTTTCAGGTGGGTCTAACAAAATCTACTTCATTACACAAGATTGCATAAAATAAAGCATAGGTAAACATTTTTCCCTTTCTTGATTTGCATGATCTTTAAATGAAATTAGAAAAATGTTTTATATAAAGACTTTTTTTTTAACCAAAGTTTTAGACTTTAATCACAGTGCATTATTCACAACGGTACAGATAACACATACTGTTAAATTAAACTAAACTGATGGTTTGAATATTCTCACAACCCCGACCAAGATGAATTAGGTATAAAAAAAAAAAAAAGCAGTTAACCGAACAAATAAAGGAATTTGTCAGAGACTCAAATAGAGATAAAATTTACTTGTAAAATAGAACCGTTTCTGCAAAATGATTTTAAAAAACCTTTTAAATATAAAACAGACTTAATTAACAGGAGTGGGCAGAATATTTGTCATAGTCCTTACATTGTTGATGTGAAATGTTCAGAAATTTATCAGTAGTGAATTTCGCAAGAAGAAAATTGGTAAAAAAGGTGAAACCGTATTACATTACCGACTGATTATGGACACAGTTACAGAGACTGAACTGCAGTTTAACAGTTTATTTGGGAAATGTACAAAGCAAGGTAGAACACGGACTGGATCTGCCGGAGGGATCTGGATTGGCACTGAAGAGGAGAGGAGAGAGGTTATTGTTGTTTGGAGGAAGTTATGGAGAGTATTGCAGGATAAGATTGAGGTAGCTTAATGATGGTGGTGGATGATGGCTTGTTAAAGGTGGTAAGTCTACCTCACAGAGACTGAGTTTGGTAGGAGGAGTAGCATGCAGATTCACAGTGCTGACGTTCTCTCTTCGTGCTTCAGTTGAGCACGCAGTTTTGTAGGGTGTACAGGCAGGTGAGCAAATAGTTTGGTGTTTAATGAGGTGATCACAGAGCTGCAGGACTCGAGGTAGGAAAGGAAGGGAGACTCAAGGTTGGAGCGCCAGGGAGTGTTTTCCAGAACTCACAAAAGCATGAATACAGAGAACAGGAGCATGGAATCCAGGACACTGGATTCCATGCTCCTGATCAGATCAGCAAAGCAGGACAAGAAACTCGATCAGAACAGGCTTAGAAAAAGGCAGAGAACTTCAGAACACGGTCAGGTTACCACACTGGCAGAGACAACGGGCTCCTTAAGAAGACCTGGTGATTGGGCTCAACGAGAAACACCTGTTGCAGCTGCACCTGCTATTCACACCCTGCATGCATAGAGAAACACAGCACAAAACACAACAAACCTGCACACAGCCACTGTGGGAGGACACCATGTGCCAGTCAAAAACATATGAGAAGAAAAGAAAAGTAATTGAGATATATTAGGAAAGGGTCGCAACGGTATTTGTTAGGCATTGGGACTCCAGTGTAGCACTGTGAGAGCCATTATCCAGAAATGGAGAAACATGGAACAGTGGTGAGCCTTAAAGGAGTAGCCACATTACCAAAAATACACCAAGAGAGCAAGGGATAACAGAGATTTTTCCAGGAGGTCACAAAAGAACCCAGAACAACATCTAAAGCTCTGCAGGTCTCAAATTCCTCAGTTAGAGTCAATGTTCATGATTCAAAAATAAAAAATTGACTGGGCAAAAATGGCATTCGTGGGTTTTAAGGCCAAAAACACTCCTGACACGAGAGAACACAAAGGACCCTTCTCGCACTTCCCAAAAAACATCTTGATGATCCCCAAGACTTTTGAGAAAATATTTGGTGGACTGATGAGACAAAAATGGAACTTATTGCGAGGTGTATGTCATGTTACATTCGATCTGAAATTAACACAGCATTTCAGAAAAAGAAAATCTTGCTGACAGCCAAACATGATGTTAGTGTAATGATTTAGGGGCTGCTTTGCTTCTTCAATACCTCAAGGACTTGCTGTTATTGATGGAACCAGGCATTCTGCTTGTCACTAGAAGAATGTCGGGCGATTACTACAAGACCTTAAGCTCAAAGGCACCTGAGGGGGATGATAATGAAAAGCACACCAGCAAATTTATCTCTGAATGTCTAAAGAGAAAAAATGGTTTGGCCTCAGTCAAACCTATACAGTTAGAATTTAGATGATTTGTCAAGACCCTAAACAGGCTGATATTATATATAGTCCACAAACCATCAATGGGACCCAGGTGGAGAGGGTGGCCTCCTTAAAGTTCCTGGGGACACACATTTCTAAAAACCTCACTTAGACTGTTGACATCAGCACTGGTAAAAAACTAAAGGCCCAGCAGAGACTTCACTTCCTGTGTATACTACGGAAGAACCATGTGGAGGAGAGCCTGCTGTGTCCTTCAACCGGTCCACCATAGAGTAGGTGCTGATGTACAGCTTGTCCTTGTGGTTCTCCACCTACTCTGCTGCTGACAGGAGGTCTCTGAAGAAGGTTGCTGGAGCTGCAGGAAAGATCATTGGCTGCCCTCTGCCCCGGCTGAAGGACATGGATGGCTCCATACATATTTCCTTTTAATTTCTGAACTTGCAGTCTTCATTATGCCTTTTTTAGTTTTTTTTTTATCTTATTTTATTTTTTGCATCGAACAGCTCAATCAGTTTTTTATTAAAGTGATGCATAAAGACAATGAAAGCATTTTATTCCAGTCAATTCTGCATTCTAGGAAAACAACATCATGCCAGCTATTATGCATACAAGTGTCATGGGTCAAGGTGCTTTAGACCAGGACAGTTCACCATCGCAAAAACCCGGATGAATTCAATCATGTTTTAGAGGGTGCTTAAGGAAAATATGACAAGATCTACAGACAAAAATAAAGCTGAAGGAAAACTGGACCCTGCAACATGACAATGACCCGAAATATGATACATCCAGCTAGGGCTGCCTAAGAAATATGTGGAAAATCCTAGGACAAGTCAAAGGCCTAATCTTGAGCCCACTGAGGTACTATGGGGAACTCGAAATTGACTGTACATACAAGAAACCCCTCAAATATTTCACAGCTGAAAGTAAGGAGTGGGACAGACTTTTCTCAGGCCAATGTCAGTGACTGGTAGATAGCTACAAAAAGCATCTCACTGAAGTTATCTCATCTTAATAAGGGTAATTCTAGCCTTTAGGGGGTTCTAAAAATGTCCTCATAAAAAACGTTTTTTATGTCTTTTGTTTATTGGCTATAACAAGCTTCATTCAGTTGTTTAGGTGCAATTAAACCAAATTTTTTATAGATAAAGTAAAGTAAAGTAAAGTAAAGTAAAGTAAAGTAAAGTAAAGTAAAGTAAAGTAAAATAAAGTAAAGTAAAGTAAAGAACAGAACCGGGTATCCTAATTATTTTACATAACCGCTAAGACAGCCAGTCAAGGAAGAAAACCTGTTCCAGCAGGATCTTGATCCTAAACATACAGCCAGAAGTACAATAGCTCAAGTGTTAAGGTTCAAGGGCCTAAGACTAGTACTGCAACAAGTATAGCTTTACTTAACAATGTTATGTTTCTTTTGCCTACGTTTTCTCAGTTTAATATGCAATAAAAACAAGCTGTAGCTGCCCTCTTGACTATTTCATATTTTTATTACCATGTCTCAGTCTTCTTAACCTACTTTGTTTCTCATTTGAAGAGTATAAGAAGTAAAGATGCTGCATTCATAAAACCTCCTGCAGCAGAGAAGCTGTTAAACTGCTGATGGTGATGGCTTCCCAATGTTCCAGTCTCAGATAACACCAGAACATTTCCAAAAATATAAATAAAATAGGAAACATTTTGCAGCAAAACAACAAAATCCAACTCAATGTGTATTCTACATGTGGAAATGCTAACTAAATAAAGGCAGAAAAAAGAGACCTTTGAGGAATCTAATTTGCACTGGAATTATGCCTTTAAGAAGGTTGGATGTTACTACTTTATCATAGTCCTAATACACAGAATTTAATGGTGTTTCAGTTTTTTATTTCTTTTTTTGCGATTGTGGATCTAAATAGAACATCAGTAGTTAGAAAAACAGCCACTGCTGGTTAGGATTAGAAATACCTCAATATAATACCATCAGTGGTATTATTCAGAATGTGTTTATAGCTGAAATTGTTGGGAAGGTAGGAGGGCATTCATGACATAAGTTCAGATTCCAACTGAATGATAAACGTATAGTTATTTAATTTCGATCTAAACAGAACTTGAACTCTTTAAAATCAGAGTGCTGTATTTTATGACCATCATGTAATGTTGAGAATCCATTCATATTTAAAGAAAACATGTGAAACATATTAAAAAACCTGCCTGCATTTGCAAATTTACAGATATTGAAAGCATTAAATTCAACTATTCTGAATTTTGTTAAATTACAGTCACAAACTTCATTGTAGGTTGCACATAATTGTGAAATAAAAGAAAACATCTTACGTTTATTTTTAATTTGTGCATTTTGCAAATAAAAACCTGAAAAGTGCAGCATGCATTTTCGTTTACCCCCATTTACTGTGATAGCCCTAAAATAAAATCAAGTGCAACTCATTGTTTTAAAAAGTCAACAAATTAGTAAATAGAGTCTGTCTGTGTTTAATTAAATCTCAGCATAATTACAGTTGTTCTGTAAAGACCTCAGAGGTGAGTTCAGAACACTAGAGAACAGCATCAAAAAGACCAAGGAACACATCAGTCAGAGATACTGTTCTGGAAAAGTTTAAATCAGGGTTATGTATTATTATGTAATTTTGCGACCACATTTTTAAAGTTTTGCTCTTGTCTTGGTTTCGACTACAGTTTTAATCGGTGTTGTCTCAGGAGTTTTTCTAAAGACCAGTAAAGACAACAGCTGCAGCAATGTTTTTTTTTTTCTTTACTACAAATACCTGGTTTCATTCAAATGCGAGCTATTTCTTTTACTTAGAAAACACTGCCAATGTGCCAAAGATGAGAAGAAGAGAGGAAGGTATAGAGAGAAACATTTCCACTGGAAATACACATTTTTTCTGTCTGTACAACACACAAAAAGGAAGAACGCTAAGTTAGTCATCCACTTTTAATTTGTTACCACCTTGTCAGATTTATGCATGTATTTGCAAGTTTCCTAACATACAGGTCTGACTTCACCTAAATAGCTGCACATCTAACTGAAAACATTGGGTACAACAGCGAAACCAGTTAACAGACCAGCAGATGTTTTCTTTAAACATTTGCAGTCACAAGTTTTATATTACAAAAAAGACAATGGTCTTTAAAATGGTCACGCTTCCCTCAAAGCCTCGGTCTTGGCCTTGACTCAGGTGGTATGGACAAACCCAATTAAATGATGAAAACAAAGTAAACCTGCATAGTGAGTCTGAACATTATTTTTGTTAAGTATTCTGTTGCTGACTTTTTTAGGTTTAAATGTCTGTTTATTGGGGACTTATTCAAAAGAGGTCCAGTTTTTGTTATAACAAAAGCAGGTTTATTATTTATGTTGATTTTGTATTTGTTTAGATTACCTATTCACTTTCATGGCGACAGTTATCTTTAGGTTTTATTTGAGCTGAAAATAATAAAATGCCTAAGAACTACATATTCAAGTTAAAGAAATAAAATAAAATGATTTTCATTTAATAATCATTTCTTATACTTTCTATTTTTACTAACACTTTTGACTGAGGGCAGTTTCCCTTACAATTATCCAGGGGAGGCTCCCTGCCCCACCAACAAGGTAGTAATAGTACGTTTTCACAGTTAATGTCACTCATTTTATTAAATCACCTCATGAGCGATTTCTGTCCCTGCATCTTCGCTACTCTACTTTCTATGGCCGAACCTCACAAAAGCTGGACGAAAACACACTCATACTGTGTGTCACCAACGCTGACGCGTTAAGTTACATGGATCGCATGCAGGTGAACACACATTCCTGACAGCGGACAGAAAAAGATGCCGCTAAACCCTGGAAAGCAGGCAAGGAAATCTCTGTTTTTTTAAAAGCAGCAAATTTCGTTTTTCCTCTCCTGCTAGTAGCACCAGGGCTAACTCTCCTCCTCCTGGTACATATGGCGAAGGTACAAGTACACAACATAGCCCAAGTGTTTCATGCCCTGCCCCTGAAACGCAGCTAAAGTCCAGTCACCACAGAATAAAAGGTTCTGACCTGGCTTGGCTGTCAGAGGTAAAATAATCCCCCTGGCTTTAAAAGACTGAGCTTGGTAATTAAATACATACATGATGGATAGATAAAGAAAGAGAACAGATAAAGGCTGAAAGATGGAAAGAGACATAAACAGATAAAAGATGTGATAAAGACAGAGAGACAGAAAGATAGAGAAATTTGAAAGATGGAGAGACAGTTAAAGAAGATAAAGAAAAAAATTGAAATTATATAAAAATAAAGCTGGCTAAAGATGAACAAAAAACATTTTAGAGTTAATGTATATCTATCTATCTGTCTGTCTATATATGTATATTACCATATATTCACTTTGCTGTTGGTGCAACTGAATTTTCCAACTGTTGGACAATAAAGGATTTTTTCTATTCTATTCTATCTGAGGAGACTATGTAAAAGCACAAACTGTTCTTGAGAGTGAAAATTTCTGAAAATAACTGATTAACTGCTATGAGCCATCTTTAGATTATCCTTTAAATATACCTACCCAATACTGAAGGAGGACTGTGAAGTTCCCACCCACTGGAATGGCCATTGATTCACTTTTACTCTGTTTCCTCCTCTTCCTCTAGCTTTAACTGTCATCCACATAATGGCTGCCATCGACAAGTGGGTGTGACTGCTTGAAATTGACTGAGGTCGCTGGAAGTTTTCTAGGGGCAGAGAAAACAGTGCATGATTAAGTAATACTGCTGATTGAAGTAATACTACTGAAGTCTATGGGTCTGTTTATTAACAACAAAATGAAATTAGAACCAGCTTAAATAACTTAAAACTTCAGAGCAAATGAAAAGGTGTGCTGATCATAATAAACGTTAATCAAAATTATATTTGCATGATTTTATGAAACTATGAACAAATGACTAATGAACCACGCTAGCCAAATTACACTGAATTTATTTTGTTTTTGGTCAAAGGGGAAAAAGGCCCATCTGAGGTCCTTCATGTACATATATGCCAGTATGCTTATCTGTTTTCATTCAATTTCTTCTGAGGTTCCCATTGCTAGGGCCAATCTAAATTGTGAAATCAGAACCTTTTATACAAAACATTCATCATTTTTACCAAAATGTACAGATTCTGTATTGATTCATTCTGTATGTTCAGTTCAGGCAAATGAAACTAGCAACACATTTCAACACAAAGGCTTTCTTATATGCACTGCTGAAAACAACAGCCAACTAATCAAATCAAATTAGTTAACTTGTTTTTATTTTTACTGTTTTGTCTGCCTCTGATTAGTTTAGAAACTATTTTTAACAGATTAAGCCCTTATCTAGATTTGGGGTCGTTTTTTTAGACCACTTGCAGCCCTATTTTAAAGATAAAAACAGCACAATACTGTCTGAAACTTTTAGAAATGATTACTGCTAGTTTTTGACTATTAAATTTGAATGGTTAAACAGAATGTCAGTCAGATTAGTCTAACCAGTCCTCGTAACTAGCAAACATCCTGTAAATTTATTAAACTTGGCTGCGGAAAAAATACTAAACATGAAAAACGTGGAAAGAAAATGCAGCTGGAGTGTTAAATTACAAGTTAAAGAAAAAACTTATATGTCACTGCAAACTAACTAGCCTTGGAGGTTTACCAACATATATGAATTTGCTGACATACACACCATAACCGCATGCCATGAGTACACATGCTATGATAGCTTATGTTTGACCACAGAATATACCTTTTAAAGAGTTTACAACCCTTCTTGTGGTTTTTCGACCAATAATGAAACCCATTTAAGCCTTTCTGTTTGTCTGCATCTATATGCTGCACTCTGTGTTATGTGAATAAATATTTATTGTTTGTTTTACCACAACTGGGCATACACATGTCCAGCACAAATTCAGGAAAAAGGGAGGAAGCCGAGACTCTAAATGAAGCGCGTGCTTACTAACAGAGGTTTGACCCAAATAACAGTATAATTTATGAGGGCTTTTAGGCTTCCAGGCAGCCAAGGAAATAGAACAGAGAATAATGTGAGTCTGACCGGAGCTGCATCACTTCAGTTTATGTCCCAGTCTTTTACTAGGACACATGTCTGTGCTTCTTAATGATACAGAGGCAATAAACACAATGTTAATGGACAGTGGGTTAACAAAGATATGCCCAACTGCGAATGCAAAGCAGTGCACACAATTATAAGCAACATGTGTTCACAAACAAAAACAATTAGCAGGTGCAGGTACTGACAGGTGGGATTATAAATACATGCAATGAAATGGAAAAGTACTAAACCGAGGGAGAGGTTGCAGTATAAATGAGATAGATAAACAGCAATAAGTGAAAACCCTTTGAGAGATGAATGGAAGAGAGAATGAAACATAAAGAAAGATTATTAGTGCTCATCTGTAAGGTGTTGGGCCAAAACAGGTAGGGTTAGCGACCAGAGCGAACTGTTAGCAATTGCTTAAAAAATGACATCTTAGGCAGACCCAGTCAAGAAGCTAAGACATCCTGAGCCCTCACAGGGTGCAGCTTTGTGGGCCGTCATGCGGGCATGCATATAACGGCATGTGCCGCTCTCCCAGTGCTCTAATGGGTCATTTGCCTTGACACTTGAGGTGGAGAAGCAACTCTGAGGATCAAGATCCTGTCACCGAGCTACTGATCGGAGTGCCAAGGGACAGAAAGCCATGAGAGAGAAGAAATGTCCAAGACAGGCAAATTAGATTACAGGAGACCTTCTTCACTTCCCTTTTCAGTCTTTTCTTTCTTGGTTCATTCTTTTGACTTAACTCGGTATAAAAACTGTTTGTTTTGTGTGTTTCTATGTTGCACTGTGATAGATAGATTTGCCACCTATCTAAGGTGTACCTTGCCTTTCACCCATTAACCACTGGAGATAGGCGCAGCAATGAGACAGCTCACCCTTTGCTTGTCTGGTCCTGCTGGTTGAACCTTTCTATAACTGGGGCCTTTGACGAAATTATTGATATGTGTTAACCTCTTAAGCCCGATGGGCTCGCCCCTAACGCTAAGGGTGCAAACCAAATTTGACTGCATGAATACATTAGGATAAAATAGCAAATCGTTTTCTAAACTTATGTGCAGTATGGACAGAGATTCTATGAATTCTGATCAAAGGTCTTACTGCAGATCCTTAACTGGATTTAGGTCTGAACTTTGAACGGACCATTCAAACACACGAATGTGCTTTGATCTGAGCCATCGTTTCAGTGTATTTATATAGCGCCAATTCACAACACATGTCGTCTCAAGGCACCTTACAAAGTCAATTCAGTTGAACCATACAGATTCAAAGTCAAGTACATACAATCCAATTGATTCTAGTTATCAAACAATGCTGACAAATTCAGTTTATCATTCAAATTGGTGAAATAGTTTTATATCTAAGGAAACCCAGCAGATTGCATCAAGTCAGTGACTTGTAGCATTCACTCCTGTATTAGCACGTAGCGACAGTAGGCAGTCTCTTGCATTGACTTTGCAGCAATCCCTCATACATATTGAGCATGCATGTAGCAACAGTGGAAATGAAATGTCCCTTTTAACAGGAAGAAACCTCCTGAAGAACCAGGCTCAGTGTGAGCGGCCATCTGCTTAGACTGACTGGGGGTTTAAGAGAACAGAGCAGAGAAGGAAAAAGAACACAGAAGCAGAACGCAGGAGCACTGATCCAGGAGTACCTTCTATGGGAAGGAAAAGTAAATGTTAATGGATGTAGCCCCTTTAGTGGTTTCATCTAGGAAGAAAAAACAGATTAACTCTGAGCTAGGTTTCAAGTTTAGAGTATGAGAGAGAGCACATACAGTTAGTCACATTAAAACCTCAGTCAGTAGCTATGTCTAGGAGAAAAATAGGGTTAAATACTGAAAGAAAGGGCCAAGTGTATCCTCGGTAGAAGGTGAGCATTAAGTTGTTGGCAGCACAAGCTTGGAGGATGCACCCCTCCACGAAGGTGTCACAGGTAGATACGGAGTCAGGTCAGGTGTAGCTTCTAGGAAGAGAAAGGAGACAGCACATAAAGTTATAAGCTAAAATAACAGCAAATAATGCAAAATTGGAGAGTAGTGTGAGAACGTAACGGGAGAAAGTGGTCATTATGTCCTCCAGCAGCCTAAGCCTATAGCAACATAACTACAGAGATAGCTCAGAATAACCTAAGCCACTCTAACTATAAGCTTAATAAAACAAATTTAATACCAGTCCTCACGGACTAAAACTGGGAGCTGGTTCCACAGGAGAGGAGCCTGATAACTAAAGGATCTGCTTCTCATTCTACTTCTAGAGACACTAGGAACCACCAGTAAACCTGCAGTCTGAGAGCGAAGTGCTCTGTGTAAGGAATATATGGAACAATCAGATCTCTGATGTATGATGGAGCTTGATTATTAAGGGTTTTATATGTGAGAAGGACAATTTTAAATTCTATTCCGGATTTAACAGGGAGCCAGTGAAGGGAAGCTAATATAGGAGAAATATGATCTCTCCTTTTAATTTTCATCAGAACTCTTGCTGCAGCATTTTGAATCAGCTGAAGGCTTTTAACTGCATTTTGTGGACATCCCGATAGTAAGAAATTACAATAGTCCAGCCTTGAAGTAACAAATGCATGGACTAGTTTTTCAGCATCGCTCCCAGATAAGATATTGCTAATTTTGTCAATGTTCTGGAGGTGAAAGAAGGAAATCCTAGAAACCTGTTTAATATTAGATTTAAATGACATGTCCTGGTCAAAAATAATGTAAAGTTTTTTACTTTATTACCAGAGTTCAATTTAATGCCATCCAGGTTAAGTGACTGATTACGCAGTTTCTTTCTCAAAGACTCCGGTCCCAAGACGGCAACTTCTGTCTTGTCTGAATTTAGAAGCAGAACATTTAAAGTCATCCAAGTTTTTATGTCTTTAAGACATGCTTGTAGTCTGACTGGTTGGGCTCATCAGGATTTATTAGTAAAGCTGAGCATTAGCGTAACAGTGAAAATTTATCCTATGCTCCCTGATAATTTTACCCTTTGCAAGCATATATATAGTGAAGAGAATTGGCCCAAGCACTGAACCCTGCGGTACTCCATAATTAACCCCGGAGTTTGAAGATGATTTATCATTTACATAGACAAAATGGAATCTGTCAGACAAATAAGATTTAAACCAGCCTAGTGCTGTTTCTCTGATCCCTAAAGCATATTCCAGCCTTTCTAAGAGAATATTGTGATCGACTGTATCAAATGCAGCACTGAGATCTGACAGGACAAGTACAGACACAAATCCATTATCTGAGGCTAGGAGAATATCATTAGTGACCGTCAGCAGACCTGTTTCAGTGCTATGATGAGCTCTGAAACCTGTCTGAAACTCTTCAAACAGGTCATTGCTGTGTAAATGCTCACACATTTGATTAGCAACTATTTTCTCAAGAATTTTAGATAAGAACGGAAGATTGGATATAGGTCTGTAATT
>JAHUTJ010049861.1:9670-28850 GCA_036250325.1 Characodon lateralis | reverse complement strand
ATGTTTTCACTCCCCTAGGACCCTTCTATGCTTCACTCCCTAAGCTTGACCCCCCTATTTCCACACATTCCAGTTACACACATAGATGGTTTATATTACACACATAGATAGTTTATATTCTACAATCTTCACAATACTGTTTCGTCTGTGTTTCCATTATAATATTTGGATACAGCACTCCAGCCAGCTTATTAAGCAATGGCCTTTTGTGGCTTACCCTCTTTGCGGAGGGTGTCAGTGACTGTCTGCTGGACATGTAGTTAGTTTTACCTATGTTTGAGTAGGCCGTAACATAACAGAAACAATTGCTTGAAATGTGTCCTTGTGTTTAATGAACGAAATTTGATTTTGATTTAATCAAATCACTGAAATAAATAACCTTTTCAAAGATATTCTAATTTATTGAGATGCATCTATACTTGCTTAGAATTTTAGTCCAACTGACAATGGAAACCTGATAAAAATATTTAATTATCAGAACAGGATTAAAGAAAATGCTGAAAGCAAACACTTAATACCCAACAAACATTTCTCGTTTGCCTAACATTTATAAAATGCAAGTATATATGAGCAATATATGTTGAGAATCACTAAAAATATATATTTTTTTAATTTATTGTCATTCAAAATGCGAATTCAAACTATTTCCATTTATTTATGGACTGGTCATAACCTAAGGTCACTGCCTGGTGAACAGCAGAAGGATAATGTTAAAATATTCAACAGCCTTCGGTTAAATGATTATTTTTTTGAGTAAAAGGACCCATAGACAAGTAAAACCTTTTTCTTTAACCTTCTGAGTTTTTGACCACTGATTCTACTGTACAGCAGCCAGAGATTTAAAAATAGTCAGCTCTGTAATAAACCAGCCTGGGTGTAATGCAGCTCTGCATATGTGAACATTTTAATAGCACACAATGCCATACGCACTTAAGGTTAGTGAAAAGAAAATACACATTTCTAATTGGTTTTTCAGCAGACACAGTATCACAATATCACTAACACAGTCTTGTGTTAGTGATATTGTTGTTATTCGTTTGTGTTTTGGTTCAGCTTCCTCTGTGTTTACTGTGTTAGTTAGTCTCCTTCCCTTAGTTTCCCTGCTCAGTGTTCTCCTCCACAGCTGTTTCATATTACACTGATTATGCTCATCTGGACACACTGCCATTCTCCACCCTTTTCGTTTGTATTTAAGCTCTCTGGTTTTGTTCTTTGCTGGTTCTTTCCATTCCACTTCCATTTCCTTGTTGGGGGACAATAAACAGAGATTTCTCAGAAGCAATTTTCTAGGGGGGCGTCAAAGAAAAACTGCACGTCACCAGAGAGTAATTATTACCATCTGAATAAGAATTAAATCTAAGCTTTTCCAAGATTGGGGGGTGTTCAGACATCTGCTCCTATGATTTCCACCTGTGACGCTGCCCGTGCTCCATGTCCGGTTCTTGAGCTCATCCTGTAAGTTTTCTGTTATTCTTCTTGTCAAGCCTTCTACCATGCTCATCCCTGGCTCTTGTCTGCATTTTGGTTCTACTCTTACCTCACAAAACATGTCAATATATGGGTGATGATGTAACATCTGTAAAGGCACCATAAGGAAATCTCTCACAATATTGACTGAACTAATTGTTTTCTTGCCAAAAGAATTTGTGACTCTTATTGGTGATACAAAAAAAGACGTAGTGGGCACTTTTGCGACAAAGATTATCTTTTAAGGAAACATGGAGTTTGAGAGGCCTGGCAGCTGGTGTCCTCGGCATAAAGTCTTGAAAGCTACATTAATGTAGTTAAAACCTCACTAGTAAGATGTAGACTGATCATGAGAAAAGTGAGACTTGCACAATAACTGTGTGGCCCTCTAATGTAAAGTATCCTGGTGACACAGTTTGAAATGCTGACACTGATGGTTACCAGAGATACAATGCTGGTCAGAACTGAAGCATAAATTACAGCATGTACCTGAAATCTGCCAAAATGTTTTGTGTTTCAAATTACAGTTTTTTTCTCTCTAAATTACAGTTTTTATCATATGCTGACATTCAGCACTGCAGGGAATTACTGGCAGACTGGACTTGCGGTGCTTTCAAATCCCTATCCAGGGTGCTGGTTTGTTAAGTCTCCAGTCTACTGCTGTCAGACATTTATTCTTCTCACTGGATGAATAATCATATAAATATGTACTTTCTGAGCTCAAATTCTATCTTTGCAATCACTAATTATGTTTAGGCATTATGTCCAAATGTAACATCATCACTCCAGTTTTTGTTTTTCCTTTCGCACTTTTTTTTAAAACATATTTTCAGTTTCAGACATACAAATGAACATGGCTATTGTGAGCTATACACAAACACGAAGCCAAAAAAGGAAAAATTGTAAAAAACTATGATATATGCTGCTTAAGCAAGAATTCTCATGACATCAATTCACAAGACATCATGTGAATTCCAGCTTTCTCTGTGGTTAAGGTTTGGCTCAATGTACGTCACTGCAACAAAAACTTTGTTTTTGCCTTGAATATAAAGTTCATAGAACTGAATGTGTGGAACATTTTACATGCTGAGAGTAAATTCTGACTTTGTGTCTATTGTATGTCAATATATTTTATTAGCATTTTTCTGTTTCTGTGACCTAAAGACTTAAAATGATTGTACAGAGAGCCTAAAACCAAGAAATCACATAAATTCATGAAATCCTTTATTGCTACGTGCTCCCCAACACAACAAACAGCATCAGTAGTGTACACTTCCATCTACACAAATACAATAAAAAGCAAACAGAGCAGAAGCTGAGGGTCAATGCAAATGAAAGCACTGAAGCACGGATAAAACAACAGTATTTATACAGTACATGGAGAATCCTATGCTATAACATCTGTCTGCGGCTCAGGGATTGTCATTTTATTATCTACAACTATCCTATTATTACAAGCTCTCTAAAACATTAGCAGCAATGTTTTAAAGGAAGCAATTAAAATGGAAGGGGGGAGGAAAATGTAAAACTAATAAAAGCAAAGGGTATAAAAATGTTGCTTGTTCAGTACACTGTTGATGTTTTATCAGTTAAAGTAAAACATTTGTCTGATTAGTCAGTACATGCTTTGATGTACAGTCAAGTTTCTAAACAGCTGTGAAAAAACAGCCTTCTGACAAGTGAAGCATTTCAAAACTATATTCACACCTGTTTGCAAAACACAATGCCATTTCTTTTCTGTCACATTTCTTCTTGTTTGTTTGACAAAAGGGGATTGGATTTCCATGATATACCTGCTTCTGCTAACTGCAAAGACTGCAAAAAAGCAGACCCCTTTGACTTTCAATAAATATCTATGCACTCAATGCTATCTACATGTTCTACACTGTACATTGGCACACAGGAGTGAGTGTGAAAAGCTGGAAACTATTACTTTGCTGAAAACACAAAGCTGTGTCTTTGGTTATTGCAGTCAGATGCGTGGTGGTAGTGAGGAAATCCATTTTCAAAATAAATAGCTTTCTTTGTGCAGAACCTTTGTCCACCAGAAAGAATTCAGGAGAGAACATGTTTCATATACAGGAAGATAATTTTGAAAGTCTAGCTTATTGTACTTAGTTTGGCTTGGTTTTGATAAAAAAAAGAAAAAAAAAAAGAAACATACAACAACCTTTATCAAAATGTTCAACTTAAACATCTTGAACCAGATTGACTTCATGACATTTCTTTTTTTCAGACTCTAAAATCTACGTTTACGTCTTTTTAGAGCATTTTGTTTAGCAAAACAGTGACATGACGAATTAAGTGGAATGTGTAAGTTTATATTCTACATCTATTAAGTTATTTCACAATACATTTATTTAAGCTGTTTAAAATAAACCAAATTCATTCTAAAAGTTTTTAGAAAGAGGTTGGACGAATGTTTTGTTATGGTAGACGATATTACCTTTAATTCCTAAAAATATGGTAAAAACTAATTATTCCCGGATGTACCTCTCATCCAACAACAGCTGAGCATTAAACCTTGAACACAAAAAAGCCAAATGGAAATCAATTAACAGTGAAATTTCCTACTTATTTCCTACATAAATTAAATAGTAATTTAGCATAAAAATATATGCACATTCTTGTCTATAAAGCCATTGGCTCTTAAAGCACCAGTCCAATGTTACACGATATCCTTGATAGTTGTTGAATTTTATAAACAAATACTTGCAAATTAGAAAACCCTTTATAACCCTTGATAGCACCTTTGCATATTTAAAATAATAATATTTGAAAATTCACAATTAATTATGTCTATAATCTGGTCACACTATTGTGTATCTGTCATTCGTTTCAAAGTCAAATGAAGGCGAGATGCTGTAGAAAAATAATGCCCTGGCACCACATTACAACGCATTTAACACTGTAGTGTAAAATGCAATCCATACAGATAAGCCAAGCTCCCAAAATATTTTTGTTGAAATATCCTACTGCTTGAGTGACGCATCTCTCACACGCCGTGTATAACATACAAATATGTCACTGTTACAGAATCAATGTCACAGCAATGACCCAGTTATTTAACACTAAGCCACGCTGTCTCCAGTGATGACGATTCACTCACCTCACCATGCTGGATGCTCGCATGTCCAACTATTGTGTCCAACTATTGTGTCCAACTATTATGTCCAATTATTATCTGACCACAGAATTTTATTTCCAGATGCTAAATTGATCCTTAAACATGGTAACATCAAGACAAAAGTAAAGCACCCCATCCTGACGAGGCTGAGCACTGAATTATACACCCTTGATTCCAATAAACTATTCAGAACAGCATCAACAACAACACATACTTCAAATACTTTAACAGGACTTGATGTTCCACAAAATCCCCTTCTTATCATTACATTTAAACCCACGTCACATTTTTCAATATGCCTGCATACAAGGCAAGATAGGAAACAGAGTGTTTGCAGCTAATTTAATGTCTCTTCAATGAGCTGTCACACAATGTTTTGACATCAAAGGATGTAATAACGGCTGGTTATACTTATTTAGCAACACATCCTAATGTATGTGTCTGCTTAGCTTTTAGCATTATGTTCTTGCTCTTGTCAAAACCTGAGTTTGTTAAAACCATCAAAAAGTAGAATAAGATAGTGATCCTTGGTGAATCATTTAACAGAGAAGAAAATGTCTTGTTATTTTAAAAACAGATAAGCTAGAGGGATGTTGGCTAATTTAGTAAGATAATGTCTTTTTAATATGTTAAGATATTAAAAAGGAGCCACTTGCCCTCATTTAATAGAATATTCGTTTTGGAAATACTGTATTACAAATGGTCTTTAAGCTTTGTGATCTGACCAATAGTCTTGAGATATAATGAAAACAGATGAGACATATACTCACTGGCCAGTTTATGGGGTACACCTGTTCAGTAGCTACTTAATTCAAACTGCGAATCAGTCAAAGAAATGCCAGCAATTGAACACATTTAAACATCTAGATGTGGTGAAGACAGCTTGCTCAAGCTTAGACTAAGCAGCAGAACGGGAAAAAAATGGGGATTTACAGGATTTAGAACTTGGCATAGTTGTTGGTGCCAGAGCTTTTACAGCGAGTTAAGCTGACCTTCTCTGGTTGTTTTGGTTAAGGTAAAGAATAGAGGAACACTACCGTCTTAGGAAAGCAAACAAAAATATTAGTAATAAGAAGATAATCAGAATATTTATAATATATAGCATTTTATAATTATTTTAAGATAACTGCCATTTTTATTGATGTTAAAGGCACCATTATCGAACACACTAGCCACACTACCCTAGCCAAAACGAATATTTCAAAGTTTCTTGATTTCCCAAGCTAATACTGATATTTTTATGTGCTGAGGAGTTAGAAATACCAACCAAAACCAACTGCCATAGAAATTGCAAGGCACCGTTGTGCAAAAATACAAATCAATCTAAAAGGGAGTACAATTCAATCTATACACACTAAAACCTTTTTTTCTAATGGGTTAAAATTACACCTTTTGGGTCATTTTAATTTGAACTTGAATTATTGTGAACTTCAATTTGAAGTCAAGTTTCTAAATGTGTTTTTTCTTTGGCAAGAAAATTGGCAATTCAAGTAAAGGGGTTTTTATTATCACTTCACATCTTTTTGAACAACTAAGGAATTTTAGAAATAACTTTAAGCAAGATATCAAATTTGAGTAAAATGAATTATGAGAGCAGCACCACCATGACTAATTAAAAATAATTCTTCAAAACATTTTATTTTATGAAGCCTTACAAATGCGGCATGAAATCTGTACCTTGCACAGATTTAATTATTACATGCTGCTGCAGCTGTTCTCTCCTTTATCTATTAAGCATCTGATGGAGCAGCATCTGTTAACCTTTAAGCACACTGTGCAATTTCAAAAATCAAAAAGTGATCTCTACTGACACTGTAAAACGAAAGATACCAGACTGTATTTGTTGCTGCAGCAGAATCGCTGCTAAAACATCTGACAGACAAAACAGCCCAGCACTGAAGGAAAACCAAGTGCATGTGTTATTGCTCTTATTATTGAGATTCAGACTATAAACGGCAAGGAGTAAAAAAGAAAAAATTGCAAAATGTTTCAGCACTGCTTGATATTTGTTGTAGGTCATCTTTAGTCGTTAGAGTGCTAAAATGTCTGGCAGAGAGTCGGACACACTGAATGACAGCAGACCGATGATTCAAGCTCATGACCAGAGATTTTCTTATGCCAAAAACATTCTTTGAGGATGAACATTGTAGAGTCTAAATTTGGCTTTTCATCCAAAGGAGCTTTATCTCCTTTATGATAGGAACGGGACAACAAACCAATCAGAAAAGAAATACATGAACTTCCACAAACATGTCACTGAGGTTTTCATTGCTTAAAGTGACCACAAAGAAGACATCAGTGCCTTGTTCCAAAAGTCCAGACTGGGTTTTGAATAAAGCAGCAATTTCTTTGTAAAAACTATAAACGCTGGACTCAGACTAACAAACAAAGACTTCTTTTAGCTATTCTGCATTAAACCATTTGGTAATGTAATTTAACTATAATGAGATTACCTTTGGATCATACGGACTTTTCAGTACTCTTTTCAGTTCAAAGACTGTGGAAGCTATCTTTAAAATGTCAGCATGGTATTTAAAATCCATTTCAGGGACAAAAGGGAGCTTGATATCAATAAAAACAAAGTGAACCAGCACTTTTCTTTTCACCTTCCTACTCTCTGTCTCTCCATCTGTGATGTATTTGGTGTGCGAAGACTCAGGATGAGGCTGGAAAATCTACTGTCCATGAGGAGTCCTAAAGGGGTTTGGCTTTCATCTCTCAACTTTAGAATATGATGTAGGCCACCGACACCCGATCAAACTGCCAGATCTTTGACCCTCTAGGTCTTTCAGAAAAGATGGATTAAGATTTAAATCTCGTGGAACTCTCCTCGGTACTGTAGAAATCTTTGGCTGGGCTTTCTTTAGTGGAGCTGGTGTTGTGATGCGTTTTGCAGCTTTTCCTTGCTTGGCGGATCCTTTTCCTGAGCTTAGTTTGCCACTTTGAGTAGCGTTGGCCATTAATGTCTCCAGTAGCTGGGAGGCTGATCCGAAGCGGGCATGTTCTTCCATCTCAGCTGCCTCTGAGAGCAGAGACAAGCTTCCACTGCGCTTACTGCACGAGTCACAGCACAGTTTGCTGTAGCCTGGAATAGAGCAGTATCTTGCCAACACCTCCATTTGGCAGAAGATAGATTTGTCTCCACTACATGGCTCATCTGAAAGTCACACAAAAGGAATACAATGGTTGTTTAGTACACATCACCCTAATAGGACTGAGGCAGGAAAAGCATCAATAAGCAAAGAGGTGCTGCATTTGTTCAGACTCAAGAGCCCTGTGAGGGGCTATGCACAGATCATTAGCTGCACTTTCAGTAAAACAGAGCTCTGCTGGGGTGAGAACAGCGCCTTGATTTCTTTTAAAACTGTAATTCCAGGAAGGTTCTGTGTTGGCTCTGGTTCATGATGTCCCTCACTATTCACAAATCTGAGTCATAGTAGGAGGGTTTTTTTTATCTAACATAGGAATATGTGCTGATGTTTGAAACCACTTAGGAAGCATAACTGCTGCTTCAGAGCATTAGGATAACAGAACAATTTTCAAACATACTAAATCAAAAGAAGGAGGTATTTGGCAGCATTTAATTCCTGTGCCACTGATGCATTAATGCACCACAAAAAAACTATTAAAGCGTAGAAAAATATGTAAGTTAATGGCAGAAATAGCAAAACACTGTTAAAGGTGTAAAAAAAAAAATCTTTTACACAAATTATTTGTTAACTAGATATTTTTGTGTTTTGATTGACTGACCCTAAAAATGATAAAATATGAATTATTATTATTTCACAACCAAACCTGTATTTATGTCTTGATTGCTTGGAAATGTGGCTTTTGTTCACCTGTGTGTGTCGTCTTTCCAAATGATAAAGAAGTAAGGAATTTCAATCCAGAACCTCACTATAGTTATTGAAAAAAGTATATTTCAACTTTTCCCTTTGAAACCTTTGAAATAGACACCTCACATTTAATCAGCTTAATCAATAAAAAGGTGATATTTTCCTTGTTCCTCTCCTCGTTTTTTATATATAGAAAATCTCAACAGATATACTGGGCTCTGCAGTCGTACTTTCTCTCTAAAACCTCATTCGGTTAGCGAGAATCCGGATATTCAATCAAAATTGAAACATGCTGCTGTGCAGTTAGCGATTGTGTCAGGATCCTGGAGGCTCTGTCCAATGAGGTTCTTATTTTTTGTGCTCTCAACATTGGTTTAGTTTTGCAGTAACTCTTTACACAGCAATGTTTAAAGGTTTTTAAATTTTTGGCTCCATGCACTACAATCCAGGTTATTTTTTTTCAGTTTTCAATGGAAATAAAGATGATACAGTAGAATGCAGATAAATGTACACTGTAGACAGAAACACACAACCTCTTCTGTAACTGTCTGACATGAAATCAGACAAGGCTTTTTCCATTGTAGATCATTTAGAACTTACAAAAATTATTTCAGTTTGCTAACACCAGAATATCAATGTTTAACTTTCTTCAAATTCAGAAGTTTACATACATTAATATTACTGTTCCATTAAACAAACTGGGAATGCCTAGATGATGATGTCCCACACACTGCCATTTATTCTCTTCTATACTTACCATGGCACGGTCCGGGTCGGCATGGCCTCACCGCCTCAGGTTTATCCCCAGAACACTGATCTCCGATCCGGCAGGTGACCAGTCGCCTTTCTGTCCCCTCTCCACATGTCACGGAGCACTGGGAAAGGAAAGGAGCAGAAATAGTGAATCACACCAACAGCATAGCAGAAATTTGGAGGAAGGTCACACAGGCGGCAGCAAATATCTGGGTAATTGGCCGGGATAACAAGCTGACTTCAAGTTCGATATCCACCTGGAAGCTAAATGTCTCACAACATTGTGTTTACCACCATCCCCCTTTTGTTAGAGTGGATTTATGTGAGTCTGCACAGTGCAGGGAAAAGCAAGTCTGCAGGGAATAAAATCAATCCGTTACCACCATCATCTGCTGAGTAACTGGAAGCTGTGAGACTTTTAATTTTCACTCTGAAGTAGATTTATTTTATTATGAAAGTTTCTATGGACTCAATTGATTTGATGAACTTCATGAAAGTGTTTTTTTAAGGTGGGGAACGGCAGTGCAGGTGGGGAGTTGATCTATTCGATGAATATGTTCAATATATTTCTTTTAGAAACAAAGGCAACTATATTACTTTCCTTCCATATGTAACTGTACTATTTAATTACTCAAAAGCGATAATGAAATTATCACTATATTAATTATAAAATAACTAATGAACGGTTTAACTTAAGAAAGTTATTCTTAAAGTAATAAGACCTGTTTCTTAGTTTCAGTTAATTATTAAAAATTTAAATATGATAACTAGGTGCCGTTTGATCACATGTGATAACATCTTTCATTACAACTATCTGGTTGAAGTGAATTACTGTGTACCTTAATCAACCCAAAGTAACAGAGATTTACCTCATGATCTGCATGGCTATAAGCACTGAATGATACCTTTAAACATTACCATTTAAATGACACCATTAATACTGTGTAAATCATGCCACCCACACGCTATTTTTATCAGTAGCTGAATTTAGTTGCAGCAGCAGACTGTTATATGGCTGGATGTTCCTTTCAGCATGTTGCTGGCTGCCTGTGACACTCGGGTCTCCAGCTGGCATGGATGGACATATGAGCTAATGTCTGAGATCTGTTTCCTCCTGGCTAAACTGCAGAGTGCAGTAGTCTAATTACTGTCCATGAAAACATCAATGGTAAAAATTTTAAATGCACACTAAGCAAGAAGGATCCTTTGGATATCCCTTCATCACAAAAATGTCTTATTTGTGTAATATGTCACATTAATGCTCAAATTCTCTGCAATTAAGGAGTCAAAAACAAGAACAAAACACAGCAAAATAAATTTGTCTGACTACATGTGCATAAACAGTACGTCTACTGGGGTGTACAATCTTGTGAAAAAATTAGGTCAAAAGCCTGGGTCTAATAAAAAATATTAGGACATTCTTCTTCTTTTGGCTGTTCTCATCAGGGGTCACCACAGTGGATCACCTGCCTTCATCCCACAATATCCTTTGCCTCTTTAACTGTTACAACCATATCCATGTCCTCCTTCACAATGTCCATGAATCTTCTCTAATGTCTTCCTCTTTTTGTATTAACTGGAAGCTCCATCTCCAACATTCTCTTCCAGTATCCGAGTATCCACTAACTATACACTTACTCAGAGCATGTCCAAACCATCTCAACCTTGACTCTCTAACCTTATCTCCAAAGGGCCCGACCTTAATAGTTCCTCTGAACTGATCCTCGAAAGTTATCCATCACTACTGTAAACAATCAGTGACCAACAACCCAAAACGTGCAACTTAAATCTCCACAAGACCGGCTGCAGATTAAGAAATGGAAAGCCCTAGGCTGAGCCAAAGCCCAGATTCCTGACATTATCTAGGTGCTTGAAATGGACTGTATATGCTAGGAACCCCACAAACATCTCACAGCTAAAAGAGAGGAGTGGAGTAAACCTTTCCCAGACTGATGCCAGAGACTGGTAGAAGAGTCTACAAGAAGCATCTCACTATAATGATTTCAGCTAAAAGGGGTTGGGTATTCCAACTAGCAAGAATATGTTTTTGTCGATATCTTTTTTTTAATTTAGTAAATCTATGATGAATTATGTTGTTTAGCCTAAATTAATTAGTTGTTTTTTTTGCCAGGGATAACTTTAAAATCAACACTGCACATCAATATGACAACACTTGACAGCTGAGAGTAAGTCTGGCAGCTTACAGCGCCCTACAAATTTATTGATAGAACTGGTAAAGATGTGGAAAAAACCTTAAAATAAACTCATCTTGAATTGCAGCAGCACCATCTTAGCATGGAACCAAAGAGCTGCACAAAAAAATATGACCCACAATTTAGGCACATTTATTCAGTGGGGAGAAATTCTCATTTTAAGAAATAACAGGTTGTCACAAAATAAATGCTCTCACACTCACAGGGAAACCCGCTGTTTTACCTGGTTGGGCATTTTCTGCTAACTGGACAGCTCTTAGTCTTCTGTGAAATTTCACAAGGTTGGAGCATTGAAGTTTTCAGCCTGTTGAACTAATTCAGATGGTACATCTGACTCAAAAACAACATTTTCCATTGTTCCTGTGACTAAACAACACATGTAGTGTGTCATCTATTCTATTGTCTATTGTCTCAATACAAAAAAATTCTTGGGGGGGGGGGGATACAGTTTTTGTTTTCCAACATTAAATGTCTCTTGAAGGTCACTTAAAACAAGCGTAAAAAAGCTGTTTTCATCATCTGTTAAATATTTCCAAACTGACAAGGTTGGTAGAGAAATATGAACTTCAGATGGTTATTCATGCTTTCATGTCCTCTCATTCAAATTATAGTAATCTGTTTTTCACATGCGGCAAGAACCTTAACTGGAAGAGCTCATCACTTCTGTTGTATTGTCTTTGACCCAGGTAACTCTGGACTTTAGACTTTTTTTAACATTCAAGAACCTGCATGGTCAGTCTCCCTTCTGCTGAATTGTTAAAGCCACTTACCCCAACTTGAGCCCTCAGGTAATCAAATTAAAATCTTCCAGTAGCGTCAAGACCATGTATAAAACCGGACGGGATTGCTGTTTCCAGACTTTTGCACCTCGACTGTGGAATGACCTGCATTTGTTTTTATGTTTTCATGAAAGACATGACTCGTTTAAAAAGCAAATGAAGGCATTCTTCAGGCCCATTTGTGCTCTACGTAAAATATGCAGACAACTAGAGACAAAGCCTTATGTATGTCTTCTGTGTTCATTTCATGCAAACTTTATTCATCAGGTATCTTGCAGAGGTGAACCCCAACACAACAAACAAAGGATACTACCTGTAATCGTAGGGCAGTGTTGCAATGTATAGCATGTTTGTGAAGAGGAAGATGATGGCAGACATGTCAGAACTTCTCCAGCCCCATGCTGTGATGTATTTAATGGGAGAACAGACAACCTCCATTTAATGATGTGCTTTCTGAGAAGGCAGATCATCAATATTTCCGCCATCGTTGCCCTTACTGTTATTTTCTGGAATTGTTCTCTGATGTTGGAATCTTACTCAGAGCTACCCTCTAGTGGATACATTGTGTAACAACTTAAACACATTAAAAGCGTGAAAGGAGTGACATGTGACAACGGGCCCACCTTTTTACATGTGTAAAGGGAGCATAAGAGGGCCTTTATTCTAAAGATCTTTTAAAATATATTGCTTTAAATAGTTTTTTTGTCCTTTTAAATCATGTTTGAACTTTCTGCTCTGTTCTTATAAAGAAGGCTAAATAAATACACCTTACTAACATCTGAGTTTTTTGGCAATTTGTTTCTCTAATGAATAAATGTAATTGAAACACAGGTTTGATGTTTCTCGGTTTCTCAGTTTGAGAGTGCACTACTGCAATAAAGGAGAAATTAATTTGAAGGCTTTTAATACATCTTTACCAGGGAACAAGTAGTCTGGACATCTAATTTACTTAGTTTTTTTAGACCTTATTTGGAGGAACTGAAACTGAAGTCCTTTTGCAAATAAGATCTGACCCTGCTGTATAATTTATGTTTAGACCACTGCTGAATTACATTACCAAACATCTAAGTCTAATATTTTACCACTGATGTGAACTGAGACCAATGACAGAACTTTAAAACAAGCTTTAGCCTTCTCTGGCCAAAGAACTTTAAGATTACCTGTGACCAGGCTCCGGTCCTCCACTGGGCGGGACACGGGATTCTGTTACAGGGTCTCCGGCTCTCTGGCTTCACCCCGCTGCAGTATTTGGTGTGGATGGAGCGGTTGGTGCCATCATGGAGGAACTGTATGCAGCGAACCGTCCGGATCTGAAAACCCAGGGAACCGCAGGTCTTGGTACAATGCTCCCAGTCTTCAGAGATCCATCTGGATGATTTAACATAAAGAGACTGTTGAGGCTCCAAAGCACATATAGTTTATTATGTAGTTACAAAAAAGACCATTTGTGAACAAGTTTTTTCAAATAAATGTAATTAAACAAATTTAGTCATCTACAGGTAAATTAGTTGCCCTTTGTGGCGTGTTTTCACATTTCTGAAAAACAAAAAAGAATTTTTGGGTTACACCAGAATCGAGGAAAGGAAGTAGTTTCTATTAACAGATACATTCACAAGATATCATCCAAAGTGGTGACTGGGTACAATGCCTGCAAGATGTAGAACAAGATGCAAACCATATACTTCCTGTTTATTTTTTTTAACTTTCAATAAATGATGTGTAGTTGGAAGAGGTGGAAAGATTCCAACTGAGCCATTCATCAGCATGCACAGACACTCAGCTTAAATTCAAAGGAGCGTTACCTCCTGTAGCTGTGGTGCATTAAATTTAAACTAAAAAATCCCATTAAGTAAGAATCTTGAGGTGTCTTGCCCACCCTGACATTGGATGAATAATAATTGCTAATTGACATGTGTAAAAAAACACAATAAAAGTTGCTGTATTAAACTATTTATTTGTACTTAATGACAGTTTGTACCACTAAATGAAGTTGCACAGGCAGTAGTGTGACATCCATTTGTGGAGAACTTGCTTTATTATGTTATAGTAAAAATACATTGTTAGTGTCGTATGTTGCTATGTAAGTCAATTTACTGGAGGACCTCAGATTATTCAAATCAATAATCAGAGAAGACAAGATAAGTAAACTGTCCGTTAAATCTAGCCACAAAGTTAGAAAACACAAACTGAATCACATAATCACATAAACTCTGTATATTTTGCTTCATGACTGCTTTTGTTGTGATTATGCAAAAGGGGAAAAACAGAAATAAATTGAATGTGTATCACGGTTTCTGTAACTTTCAGTAGGTTAATAAAAAAACTTTTTAAGAACTTAAATTTTAGGACTCAATGAATTATGAAAGTGTTTTACTTTAATAATTGGCACCACCAATAAAGACGTATGAGCTATTACAAAAATGTCACAGATAAAGGCTACAGAGGCATTACGAAGAGGCTGAATTTGTAACAGAGAAATATAATTCAGATCAATTAAAGAGCACAGGTTTTATCTCCTGTGCACTAGTGTGAACCATCCATCCATTTTCTATACCCGCGTCTTCTGTAAAAGGTCGCAGGGGAACTGGTGCCCATCTCTAATAGTCTATGGGCGAGAGGCAGGGACAGGTCGTCAGTCTATCGCAGGGTAACACAGAGACACACAGGGCAAACAACCAAGCACACACCCATTCACACCTAAGGGCAATTTAGAGAGACCAATTAGTCATGTTTTTGGACTGTGGGAGGAAGCCAAAGTAGCCAGAGAGAACCCACGCATGCACGGGGAGAACATGTAAACTCCATGCAGAAAGACCCCCAGAACCTTCTTGCTGCAAGGCAACAGTGCTACCAACTGCACCACCGTGGAGCCACTAGTATAAACAATGATTTGAAATCTAATTGCTAGGGATCTTCTTTTGACTCTATTTGGTGGTTCATGACTCTCATTGGGTCTCTGTTTGAAATCCCAAATTTGGTAATCTCTGATCAAAGGGAATAATTTCAGAGAGCATAACAAAAAAGATTCCTGTCTCAGTCCATCCATCTTTCTAGCCACCCTCTTCTGTGAGATGTGGACACACCAGTTAGGGTCTCACCTGTAGCTATGCAGACACTGCTCCAGCGGTAAAAAAAAACAAACGTGCAGAACCAAAAAAAAACACCAAAGGTCTCAATGTAGTTCTGACCTTCCTCTACAGTCATGACATCCGAAGTTGGATCCGAATCGAACAAAGGCCCTGGATATAAGCAGCCAAAAACCACATCAGAAAAGCCAGAACTAGAATTCGCACAACTAGTTCTGTCTTAGAACTAGCCTTTACTCAACTTCGCTATTCAAAGCACTAGGCCAACCAAGCCCTACCAAGCTCTAGCAGCACACATGTTGCCAAATGGCCAACTGTCAACGAGACCAGTTTCTCTCCCAGCTTTACACTCAGTTCATCAAGAACAAAGTGTAACCAGAAAAAGAAGGCTTAGAGTTCTCCAAAAGGCATTGTTAGATTTGAGTATGGATGGTGCCCTGGGCCATTACGACTAAAATATGCTTTTCGGTCATCAAAAAACTGAGCCCAAATCTAACATTTCTTGTCCTCTTTGGAACATCAATCATGTGGAGATGTACGATGTTGAAACCCACCAACCAACACTGATCATGTCATCATGGCAAAGAAAATTGTTCAGAATTTAAGGAAGTTTGTATTGTGCTAAAAACTGGCAACTTCTAAGACATAAATTATTGTGTTTTCTAAGCAAAAGCGATCAGACAGAAGGTTCTCCACTCAGATCATTTTCTTTTATTAAAACACTTGAGTGGTTAAAGGGAACATTTTCAAATATGCTAAAATGACCTTGTCAGAAAAGCTCAAACCTTAGTCCATGCCAGCCCACCCATGCAAAATAACTAAAAGATTACTGAGGCAGAAACCACCCAGGCTAAAGGACCTGGAGAAGTTTTTCCTCAGGAACATGCATGAAGTTTGCAAAGAAAGAGTTCTAGGAAGTAAAGATGCCATTTAGTTAAATACATATATACTCTTAGGTTGCCTTTTATTTTTCTTTAGTTTATTGCATAAGCAATATTTTACACCTTCAAAAAGGGGGAAATGTCAGGTTAAACAGCTTATTCAAAATCCATTTTAATTCCAGACTGTAATAATTCAAAAAAATGCCAGAGGACATGAATGCTTTTCTGAGGTATTTTATCACAGAAAAAACAAACATTTATTTCCTGAGAGATTTAGCTTGCATGGAAACAAAACAAAGCCCAGTGGCTATTTATGGCAGCTCAATTCAAATAAGCTGCTACGCTCCCGATACATCCGACACATCCTTTTAATCATGACAGTGTGCGGAGGTAGGCCGTCATCCCTCTGTTCAACTAGAAGCTCTGCAGCTGCTTGCTGCCACAGCTGCAGCCACCAAATCATCTCCGCTCCAGGGGGTAAGTTAGTTTCCTCAATGCTACTTATTTCCTTCAGAGAAAAAGTTTGTTCACTGGAGCAAGTTTAAAAATGCTCAGACGACCGAGGTGCACAACTAATAAAACAAATGAGTTTCACAGCTTGCATGTTCTAGATAAATGTCACCATTATTTATGAGAATTTATAAGTTTCACATCAATTTGGTGCTTCCAGCAATTGTTCAGCCTGCCCCATCAACCGCTTGCAATCAAATTACATAGAAAAGATGAATGGCTCGACATTTTGGGTTGATGAAAGAATAAATTACCAACAAGGGAGCAGAGCAGCTTGACACCTGGTATGCACTCGCAATGTCAGAAAACTGATATTTCTGCTGCGCTTTGTTCTCATTTTGGACGCATGTATTTGCCAAAGTGACAACAACCTCAGTGAGTTTTACAGACTATGTTAAATTATTCACCTAAAGCAAATATGATCTAATCAATCTGTCACTTCCTATTTTTATGCCCCTTTATTCATAGTAAGATCTGCAAGTGAAATGTCAAAATTAATTATTCTATTCTACGGAACTAAGTTAAATCTGTAAATAGTTCACTTGTGATAGATTAAAATGGACAGCATGGTTTAAAATGTTTCTATCCAGTAGACCTTTAACAGACCAATTTAAGAAATATTTGTTCATGCTTGATTTTTCCAAGATTCCAGCAGTATATCATTGGGACCCAAGACAAACATTCCTGTTATTATTGGAATTAGGTACCAGCTGTTTTAATTTATACGATCTAATGAACAAATCTTCACATTTTTAAAACAAAAGTTAAAATTTACCTTTACTTTTTGAAGAGGCCAATGATAATTTAGTTTCACAGTAATACATTTGATTTAGTGGTAAAAAACTGATTTTCCACTAATTTACATATCTGAATATGTATTCAAAGGCAGCAGTTTTTCTAAAAAAATGTAATTGTAGTTCAGTTATTGAAGAAACTCAGTCATCATGAGGAAGTATTGCTGGGTAATAAAAAGTAGAAAAAGAGGTAATACATATACCCTCTCTGGCTGTGCGTCAGAGCACAGCAGGCTCCTATCCCACTTCTCTGCTGGTTTTCATGCACAGTCCAGAGGAACCTTTTTTAATTCACCCCTAATTTCTTTCTACTCTGTCTCCAAGGAGCGAAACTGCAAAGAAATCACGTTTTAAAGCAGTCCTTAAAAAAATAGCCTTACTGGTTTTCAAAATTGCCCTTTGGCTGCTTTTAACTTCATTTTCTTGTCCATGATAACATATTGTGGATGTTTAGTAATTAGGAAAAGAGGGCCATCAAAGGCGAGAAGTGTCAAGGGTAAAAAAAAAAAATCCTACAGCAGATGAATATCATCAGAAAGTCGTGTCTGAATTGAAAGATATCTAGTAGGGTATACCTTAGAGTCAAACATTTATGTTATGGCCAAGTTTCCAGCTGACAGTTCTTTGGAAATCAACTTGTTGGTGCTGAGCAATATGTTTTGTCTGCTTAACCTTGTTAAATTTTCCCAAAAATGATGTCTTTGGGACAGTCTACTAATCACAAAGTGACTAAAGATCGAATTAAACACTAGCCAACTTGTCGTTATGTGTCAACCTTAGCTACTTCCTTTGGTTTTGGAGTCGTAACTTATAGCTCATAAAAACTTTCCTCAGCAAGTGGTCAGATACTGGCCTAGCAACTTAAAAAGATTATAGAAAGTCTAACTGCTTGGATGGAAAGAAATTTGAGATTTTCTTTCAAGCTAATTGAGATTAATTTCAAAATCTGATGGTGGTGAGTGTTTTCTGCTGTTATTTAGTGACTGGAGTTTCTTAGGTCATACCAGAGTTGTACTGGAGTCACCAGAATATTCTCCATAACTGTAGAATATTCCAGTTATACTAGAGTGACCAGAGCAGCATTTAGTTATACCAGACCGAGTAAAGATTATTTATTAATACTGAAGTGATCAGGGTTTTTTTCAGTTATACAGGGGTGACCGCAGTTTTCTCGGTTCCAATGGGTTGTAAAGTATCATTTACCCTCCCCCACATGTTGCTGTGCGCCATCAGTCTGCCTGTTGAAGACACTGAATTCTTCTAAATATTCTTCTTCATTTAAAGACAGAAGACAGAAATATTTCAAGTAAGGAAAACCACAGTCAGTCATGGTTTTGATATAAGTAAAATGTCACACGATGCTGTTTTAAAACAAACACAAACTACTGCAGGGTACATAATATGGCTAATAACAAATGTGATAAATTACATTGTGTTGGCATTATTTTTATCTTATTGCGAACAATATCAAGAATGGTGCAGATGTTTGTGAGTCAGAGCTGGTTCCAGTGTTGTGAAGTACTGCTGGGTTTATCTAATATCTTCCCTTAGGTCCATAATGTTGGTTTTCATCAGGCTGATACATGTTGGGGCTTTGCTTTTGACCTCAGTGTTATCTTCACTTTCAAACTAGTGGGTAAACATTTTTCCCTTGTCGAGGTTCTAAGCTCCACTTTCTTCATGATGGTAGAAACCTTTACCTTGACCCTTACGACAATGAGTGGAACCGAAGAT
>JAHUTJ010049860.1:0-28865 GCA_036250325.1 Characodon lateralis | reverse complement strand
AGTTTGACACATCCAATAAATTTCATTCCACTTCATGATTGTGTCCCACTTGTTGTTGATTCTTCACAAAAAATTAGAATTTTATATCTTTATGTTTGAAGCCTGAAATGTGGCAAGAGGTTGACCAATTCAAGAGGGTCGAGTACTTTCGCAAGGCACTGTAAATATATATTCTTTTTTTGTCTGTCTATGGAAATAGTTCTACAAACAGCTGAAGTGTTTTCAAAGTTTGATGCAGTGTTGTTCCTCTGTAACAGGAAGTGAAAGCAGTTTCATGGAAAAGTCAGCAATGTGAATGACATCAACAACAGAGAGTGACAGCATGAGAGCATTAACTAAGTGTTGAATGTTTGGAGTTCCTGCAGGTTTGCTTGACTTTGTTAAATGCACTGGAAATTAGGAACGCTGCTACTGCAAGTAAAGTTTTGATGCATGAACATTTTGTTGCGGATGAAAATGTTTGAAAGTGCATTTTAAAATGCAGGTCAAATAAACCTGTAAAATGTGAAGAGTTCTGGAAAAAAACTTGAAAGCAAAGAAAACTTATTCTGATTTAAACCTTGTCTAAATAAAAGTAGGGTTAACCACAGTTTTTGTGTTAAAGAATAATTTGGTTTAAAGCCACAAAAAACAGATCTGTGCTGTTCCACAATTCAGCTGCAACAGTTTGACATGAAGAAACAGTCAAATCAAAATCTTTTGGTTTTAATTAGTCTGAAATACACTGAGAACTAAAGAAATGTAACCCTGGGTCGTCTCTACCTCACCCACCTGACCACGGAGAGGAAAGGCTCTTTGTTGGAGGTCAGTCAAGAGCAAATAAGAGGGGGGAGTGTAGAAAACATACCTGCTTCCTCTGCACCTAATTACTGATGAGACATCAACAATGAGAGGCTGTTAGGGACTGTATCTGACCTGCACTGTAAGTTATTCAACAGGTAAACTACACAGTGGGATGGAAAAGAGTTTATGTTTCACGTTGAGTTAGATGTGGAATCTCACATTTCTTTTAGTCTATTTTTTAAATTTATGTTAAATTTTATTTAATGATCAGATAAATGGTTAACAGACTTCCCACTCTTAGCGGTCTTGATTAATAGTTTCTTTGGATATTTGCTGCTTTTTAGCTTGTTTCAATCTGGCCATTTTCAGGGAAATGGTTCTTGCTTGTTTAGTTAGTGAATAAGTGTTCATGGAGACAGAGCATAAAAGTAAAAAATGGCTTATTAATATAGATAATTAAAAACTAATAGAATAGTGATCAAGGCCCTCTTGTTGATACATGTGAAAAGTGTGTTACAATAATCTAGACAAGACAAAAGCATGAACAGCTTTCTCAGGCTTATCTTTTTACACCAATGTTCAATGTCTGGAAAAATTTATCAACAGTTTGGATAACTCGGAACCCTTGAAGCTGAGTGTTATGTACTTAAGTGTTAGAAGTAGGGTTGCATCAATCGATTGGCCCCATTTTCTTAATTTTGGTAATATATGATCGGCTGATACTCACATGTGAAAGTGATCTTATCCACCAGTCTTATCTACCTCAGCAAAGGTCTGAAAATCACCAACTGTCCCCTTTTTCTCTGCCGTGAGCGAGGGCTGACTGACAGACCCGCCCACCATGTCACGTCTGCACAAAAGTCTCCCCACTGCTGACAACAAAAGAGTGGAAAACTGACCTTGTGACCTTATGACACCTGACAGTGTCAGTTATACAGAAAATCGGTATCAGTCAAAATCGGAATCGGCAGGTCAGGCTTTTTTGAAGATCGGTGATCAGCCAGAAAACTGCAATCTGTGCCCCCCTAGTTAAAAGATATTAAAAAAATGCCATAATGATCAGTCCAAGAGGGCATATACACTGCCGGTCAAATATTTTAGATATACCTTCTCACCTACTGGGTCTCTTTATTTTCATGACTATTTACATTGTAGATTCTCACCAAAGGCAACGAAACTGTGAATGAAAAAACATGGCAATATATTGTAAACAAAAAGTGTGAAATAATAATCAATGTTTTTATGTTTTAGATTCTTTAAAACAGCCACCCTTTGCTCTGATTGCTGCTTCGCTTCCTTGGTGTTCTCTCCATGAGCTTCATGAGGTGATCACCTGAAATGGTTTTCCAGAGTCTTGAAAGAACTTCCCAGAGGTTCTCTGAGAGACAACCAAAGGTTAATATTTCAGTCATCACAGCAAAGGGCGGCTACTTTACATAATCCAAAATATAAAACATATTTGGAGTTCTTTTACAACTTTTCATTTGTTACATAATTCCATGTAAGTTCATTTCCATTTTTGATCTCCAGTGAGAATCTACGTAGAATAGAAATAGTCATACACAAAGAAAAGCCTTTAAATGAGAAAGTATGTCTATAACCTTTGACCAGTAGTGTATGTAGTTAAAAAAAACAGAATTGGACCCAGACTGGCATCTTGGGGTACCCCACACATCAGAACAGTACAATCTGGCATGATGTGGGTTTATACAGACCCTGGAGATTCTGTTTGACAGGAAAGATCTGAACTTAAACAGCTCGAGATCCAGAGATGTGCTCAACCACTTACCTCTGGATCATTCAGGTATAAAAAAGCCAAAATCAAGAAATGAACCAGAGTCAACAAATAACAGACAACTTAACAAAGAACCTAGTGCAGATTGGATCTTCTGACACTTGGTTACCAGTTTGTTCTACTGAAGAACTCCAGAGATAAATAGTTTGCAACGACAAGGTGCTTCCAATAGAGCTATTTATCTGTTTAAAGGTTAAAGTTCAGGCTGCAACTCATTGACCTTGAAGAGTAGCTGCTGTATTCACCTTGTTATCCTGTAGAACCAATCCATCCTCAGATCCGACAAAGGTTCTTTTTCATTTGACGGTAATTTCTGTTCAAGGCATAGTGTCTTTGTTTGTATTTGTTTAGTCATTTTCTGTGTAGAAGGTCCATGTCCTGAGAACCTTTGTAAATAGTCTTCATTTGTTCATTTCTTTGCCACCTAATGTAGGACAGAAGAGCCTTCTGCTGGTTCTGCATCAGGCCACTGAGGCTCACAAGTTCACCTAAAACCCTTGGACAGGATTGGTCTACAGAACCTTTAAAATAACTGCTGCTAACAATATTGTAGCAATGCTTGTGTGCGATCCATTGTTGGTGTGGCTGTCTTCAGTGACTGTGCTGCTACAGTTGTACAAAGATATGAAAAGATTACCAGACAGTTCCTCCCTCATAGAGTTCAGACCTCGAATGTCCATCTATTATCATGTAACACTACATGGTGACTTGCAGCTTTAAATTAATACATGAAAAAACTGATTTCCTAAAAAGAAAATAATTCAGTTTATGGTTTACAGTTTAATCATCCCAAAAAAGTAATTAGCCTTTTAAATGTGCAGCAACAGCTAGAAGATATGCAGAATATTCTAAGCGAGATCTGAAATGCAGCAGGTGTCGTAACGCTATCTGTGTAAACAGGAGAGGAGTAGCTGAAAGTACTGTTCTGACATGCCTTCATGTCATAGACAGGTCAAGAGTTTCAGAATCAGAAAAGCTTTATTGCCAAGTACGTTTTTGGACATACAAGGAATTTGTTTTGGCGTAGTCGGTGCAATACAATACAAATTAAACAGTATAAACATATCTACAATATAATATAAATATATGTGCACAGTTTTAAGTGAGTGAGAGTAAATATAGAGCAGTATAGGATGCGAGAGCAGTACAACAGTGCAGGTGATCATTGTGCATTGTTTACATACACTCATTACTGGCATAAATACCAGCAGATTTGGGCTTTTAATTATGCATTTGAGCCAAAAATGCATGCAACAGTTTTCATTTAATGGATATTTCCTTTAAGACACACACATGCAGAAATAAATGCCTGCAGGAATACTTGGTTAAATGTCACCTGGAAGGTTGGAGACATGAAGAAGCTTCTGCCAAAACTCTGGCCAGATATTTGACCACATTTACCTCGGTGCTGGTGTTCATTTAGATTGGTTGCTTTCCTGGCTAGCCCGGTTTTAAGCACAGTCCACTCTTTTTCTGTAGATGTAGGGGAAATTCCAGAAGCTTAATGTTGGCCTGCGTTATCTCTTCTAAAACCAATGTGGATGTGTGTTTGGGATCACTGGACCCACTGGAACACCCAGTTTTACCCGTCTGGTTGATAATTTGAGGGAATGTTGAATCATTTGGAGGAAGTCTTTATTATTCCATATGTTCCATATGTTCTGTGCGAAGTCAAACAGCTGCTGGGAAGTGGTGGGAGCATCATGCTCCTAGGTTCACCATGACCTCTGCAGACATTCCGTCACTGTGGCCAAACAGCTCAGTCTTTTCACATGTTTCGCAGACGATATCTGGTTCTTCCACGTGGGCAACCTAAAGGTGTTTATTTTGAAGAAGAGGTTTCTTTCTTTGTCTGACAGTAACACTGGTGTTCCAGTTTCCAGTTCATAGCAGGAGGTTCCTGAGTTATTCCTGAACACCCTAACCATCCTTTCATCCTAGGCGGGCAGATTGGAGCAATGATTCCAAACACACATTAAAACTAGTTTTGAATCTGATTGAGAGGACCGACATTAAGCTTCTGTATGTATAATTTTGACCCTGTGTTCCATAGACAAACAACTTCACACAAGTCTGTTTTTAAAAAAATCATTAGTTTTGTTTTTTTTGTATCTCTTTACATCATCCTGAAAAAAGAACTGTTCACATGTATCATTTAAAACCTGTAATTAATGAACTTAATACCAACGGTGAGTGTATGTAAAGTTCTGACCCACACAGTATATTTATATCCTTCAGCCTCAAGCAGAGAGATTTTTTTATTTTTTCCAGGCTAGCAAAGAAGGAGGAGAAACAGCAGCAGAACCTGGCAGTGATGGAGCTGCTGTTTGTTACGCTCAGCCTCATCACCATCAGACCATCTCCATGCCCCAGGCTTCCCTGCCCCCCTCTGCCTCCACCTTGCCCAACGCCAGCGCCACCTACCTGCCAACCTGCTGCTGGCACAAGGTAGGAAGGAACCTTTGACTGCAGCTGCAGAAACACAAACAGCGGATGGAGATGGAATCATTTCATTTGAAATAAAACGTTTTTTTATTCAGATTAAGAGTAAATGACAAAATCTGAGTCTAATTTTTATTACTCATTTTGTGTTTCTATTTTTAAAACATCTAAAAGAGTTTTGGAAAAATATAGAAAATAATTAGTTTTGAAAAAAATACGTATTTTTCCAAATTCTCTGTGTTTTCCAAAATAACAAAATCAGAATTTCTCAAATAAATGACTGAAAAGTGAGTTTTCTCCTTTAGTGAGATGCTTTGATCCCTGATGGATATTTTCAGCTTGAACCGGCCTCCTGCATCACTGTTATTAATTCTTGGTCGGGAAAATAATTTCAAGAGTCTGAGCTTTGAAATGATGAGAAAATAGGAAAAATAAAAATAACAACAAAACAAGGAAATAAGGGGAGCCAATTTAAACGTATGGAAATTCAATAGCAACTTTAAATATACAGACATTTTCAAGTAACATAAATAAAGAATATAGCCTGAGGGAGAGAACCTTTAAACATTTCTAAAACATGTAATGACAAATGTACACTGATACTAAAATCCAATCTTCCATGGTAAAAATGGAATAAAATATTTGAAGGTTTATGGGCTGGATGCTGTTGCACTCGGTAGCGCGGTTGCCTTGCAACAAGAAGGTCCTGCAGTCTTTCTGCAAGTAGTCTGAATACTCTCCTTATGCATGCGTGGGTTCTTTCTGGGTTCCCCGGCTTCCTCCCACGGTCCACAAACATAACTGTTAGGTAAATTAATTGAGTGTGTGCATGGTTGTTTGTCCTGTGTGTCTCTGTGTTGTCCTGTGATGGACTGGCGACCTGTCCAGTATCCCGCCTGTTGCCCAATGACCCCTGGGGATAGGCTACAGATATTTTCACTATACTGGAATTTCTGACCAGTACCTGTACAGTTAGGCCCAAAATTATTCATACATCTGGCAAATTTAGATTTAAAGTACGATAATCTAGTAATTTTATCATCATTTCTTCTGAGCTGAAGTACTGTCAAGGCTTTGGAGTCCAGATTTAGAAACAATGTTGAAGATTAGGATAATGTCAAGGAGACCCTCCAACCTGAAAGACTTCAAGCTCATCACCAAAGATAAATCATCAATATACCAGCAGGAAAGCTGGTCAGTAAATCTAACAAGAGTTTGATTGTTGTAATAACAATAAAGATATTTAATTTGTTAATGGAAAGTATAGATATTCTTTTAAACTGGTTTTGTTAAAATGTGTATAAAAAAGTTTGTTTTATAATACATTACCACATACTAGTTCATGGTTTTATTATTTTTAGGGGATGCTTATTTAATTTCTAATTAAAAAAAACCCATCTTGCTTGAATGAAAATAATTTCAGGTCTTAACTGTAAGTTAGGAGAGCTTATAAAAGCAACATAAGCAGGAAGACGTGTAAATGCTGCTTCAATTCAGCAGCTACTGCACAGATTTGACATCATTTATCACTATTTCTAAAATGATAAAACAAATCAAAAATGTCATGTATTTTGGCTGATCAACCACCTTAATAAATTAGATTTTATTTTGTTTAAGCATTACATTTATGTTTAGATATGAGTGAGTCTCAGTCCATCCAGCACTTTTCCCTGTTAAAGCTGTAGGTTCTGTTCGACTCAACTCTGGATGTTGTGGTTCTGCTTGCTCAGCACTAGAACTAAAACATGTTTTTCATTCACATTCTCTGATTATAGGCTCATGGAATATTTGTTAAATAAAATAAAAAAGTTGTGCCTCTGTATCCCCAGAACTGGCAGGGTGGTGAATTTTGCCCCACAGGGTCATGGCCCATCAGGCACTAACAGTAGTGAATGATGCTGCCATTAAACTGGTGAATAGGTCGAAGTATTTGGGGATCATTTTTGATCATTTTGTCCTTTGAGTCACATTTTGCTGCTACAACAGAAAAAGGTCCGATAACAGCTGTACTTTTCAAGGAAATTGAGTTTTTAATTTTTCATCTGAAATGATGACCCTTTTTTATAAAAGTTTTATTGATTCTGTTTTATTGCTTTGTATCATTACTTGGTATGGTAATCAGTCTCTGGCCAATAAAGCAGACTAGGTAACCGGGCTTTGGGGGCTGATAAGACTCCAGGGAGGACTCGGCTTGTGGACGTTTACAGCAAGCAGGTGAGAAAGGCGCCCCCAGTCATGTTGGGTTCAGACCATCCTCTCTTGCTTGATGAGTAAAAATGTGACACATCAGGCTCCCACTGGGGACAATGAAGCTACCATTGAACCATTGAAATCCTGCATGTTCGACCGTACAATTGCTGTTTCTGCATTGCAAGTCTTTACTTTTTCAGATAATTATACTGAATTAATATACAATATAGGTTTTCCTGGATCTTTTCCTAATGAAAAACACATCACAATAAAGGTTAGCTATGTGGGCCTGGACAAATATCAGTGGGCTGTAAATAGGCTATAGTTTGATTGATGCAGATTCTGCAGGAATGAATTTAAAATAAGTTTTTGCACCACTCCAATTGGACTATTTTGCACAGTGAAATCTAAATAGGATGAGCTCATTGGTCCGTATTGTTTGTTGGTTAAGGCTTATGCTGCTTAGATTTTTTAAAATCTGTTTAAAAGGAGCAAAATGCAGCTTCTTTAAATGTTACGTTTGCTGTTATTGTGGGTCAGAATGACCCCTTCTGGCGATTCTCATGTTAAAGGAACACCTTGGAACAAATACTGCAGTCTAGTGGTTGAAATTCTAAATAGCAACCACCACCAAAAGACATCCAGCAGCTGTTGAGCTACAAAGGAGATTAAGGTCAGTTTGGAACAAAGTAGGAAAATATATCAGTGTGCCAAAAATCTGAGATTTATTTATTCTTTCCTGAATTTTTTTCTGCTTTTCTCATGTCAGCCTCTTCCACAATGTCAGTTCACTGGAAATATTTAGTTTTTCCATCAGCATGTTAAATAGTGCCGTTATGTTCCGGTTCCAAAAAGAAAGGAGTTGAGGACTCAACTGTAAAACGGCAAAATGTTGATATTAATGGGAGACAAGTGGAGCCTATTGTTTACACCCAGATGTGGTCTTCCAGCCGGGAAGTGAGGAAACATGGAGAACATAGCGGGAGCACAGGAGGGGATTTCCAGATGATGCAGGAAACTGAGCTGCTCATTTAACCCTTCAGATCATCAGGCAGAGGGGCAGAGAAGTAAAACGGGGAAAAACAATGACTAAATGAAACATTCAAAGGCAAAACTTTTAATATCAGTTTCTTAACCTAATGCAGACATAAACACACACTTTTACAGCCTGTACTCCCTCCAAAGCAGGCAGGAGCAGTGAAGGGAAAGTACCCAGCTCAGAGGAGCGTTTGTATTTAGTGTTTTGTTGCCCTTGGCTCCTGCTCAGTGCAGGTCAGCACATTTCTCAGTGCTGAAATCAACCCTCTGTGGTGTGTGTAAGTCTCCAGTGAATCCCCAGGAAGTTATAAATGCTCTCTCTTTCCATGTCTCTGCTCTGAAGCGACCGATGGGGTTCTATTTAAATCCAGAACAGTCACTTATTACAGATTATCTAGAGAAATGCAGCCTTTAGTTTGCTGTAAGAACGTGGAAGGCTTTAATGGTGTTGAATTGAGCCACTGTGACTTCATTAGCTCAGGATTCTGTGCTCATACTTGTCGTGCGTAGTTCACCTAATTCAGGTTTGCAACGGCGCAAACTTGATACAAACAGATTCAGTTCAAATAAAGCTGCTGGGTGTGACACCATTACTCACAACCCATTGTAACACATTTTGTCAAGCATTTGAAACAGTGTTGATAAAGTTTTAACAAGAACAGTCTGTGGGAAACTTTCTGATATGACCTACATCCTGTTTAGATGAGTAATGGCTCGATAGTCTTCATGACTTCACCAGTTTGTCAGATTGTCGGGGAGGAAGCTTTTTTTCAACGTTGCTTCAGTTCATTGAGGTTTCATAAACAAGTCCTTAATAAACCCGCTGTAGGCTTGGAAATCGAACATTTGAATATAATTTCAACTGATTAACGTCTGGCAAGTATCAGGAGTTAAACGGCCTCTCCTTAGTATAAGGAAAGGGGTTTGCGGCCTGATGTTGACTCCATCTCCGCTTGAATATGAGGCGGGTAAAGGTAGGTTGAATTCTACTGAAGTTTAGGAACCATATTTGATCTGTCAGCTTTTACTACCAAAGCAACCACAATAGAACTGGAAAAGAGGACTTACACCGGTCCAAAATTGGGCTATTGGCTTACTTACAGTACCGACTCCAGACGCAGTTCCCACAGGAAGTCTCCCAGCTCAACTGAAGTGGAAATCTCTGCCTAAACAGCTATTGTGCCGGCTGAAAGATCACTGAGCCTGGAAAGCTGCTGATTCTGACCCAGCTCATTAAATGTTTTGCAGAAATGTCACTCAAAAATAAGATAAACTTAACAACAAAAAAATAATGAGGCTTAAAATTGGAACGCTGCATAAGTAATGCTGCCATATTGTTGTACTAGCAAGAAGATGCTTATTCCTGGCAGTCGCTCCACACTACCCATTCTTTGGTCGTTTTCTAATTTAGCATGTTAAATCCGGCCTCTAGGGTCTGAAATGCAGCTCTTTGGGTTTTTGTCATAACTCAGAGCATTGAAGGGTCGGACCTCGGGGTAAATCTGCCTGGTCCACTCCTGGGAATAATCTGTCTTTCTGTAGAATGATAGCGTTCAAACAGTTTAGATATGGCCTTATATCTATTCCCAGATTGCAACAGTTGTTCTCTGAGAACATTGCTGATGTTTTTCTATCTTGGCATTATGTTAACACACATCAGTATGGTCCAGAGCAGCAAACTGATTAAACCTCAGCTTCGGTTAAGGTATTCACACTTGCTGATAATCCGTTATTCGCCGGTTTACCCTCCTAATGCAAGTAAAGGCTTGTGTATTTTGTCTTCCTTTTGTTATCTTGCTGAATCTTGTTGCATGCCATCACTCCTTTCTCGTGACTCGTGTCTTTCCAGCCTCTTTTTTTCTCTAGTCAACTTTCTAACCTTTGACTAAAGCAAAGCAGCTGGGTGCTGAGTGACTCCAGACACAAAACAGTTGTATTTGGGTTCTTATGCAGTAACGATGAGGTGGTTAAAAAGAGAATATGCAACACATTTCAACATAACTAGGCCAGTAGAAACCTGCATAATCGCCTCATTATGTGTGCGTCTATTAAAACAAAGCCCGTGTCAGAATTAACAGCAGAGCACAGCTGACTTTTATATGAGAGGAAGGAGGAGCCACTGTTTGAAAAAATCTGGATTTGATAGTTTTTAACTCCACATGTTCTTTTACATTAATTTCTGGTGTCTCTTTTAATTTAACTCTTTGTTTGCCTGATACGTGTTCCCTGTTTTACCTTTAATCTGTCCTTCCTTCCAGTCTGCAGACAGAGCGCAGAGTTGGCAGGCTGGCTCGGTAACGTGGATGTGGCGGTAGCACACTTAATTGTTTTCAGATCTGCAGCCTGGATGATTTTATGCTAACAGCACGTAGCAGATCCGGGGGTTTTCACTGGAAGCAGAGCAGCATGGTTCATTTCTAATGATTCAGCATTTTAAAGAGAATTTCTTAAGAATTTGAAACGGGTTATTTACAACATTTTCAGTCTAAAAAAGATTAGTTTAAAGTTCAGATTAGTTTTATGGGGCTTTACTGTCCTGACTAAACAATAGTCTTGCATTCAGGTCTGGGTAATATTTCATAACCATTTGAGTCTGTGGCTGTCTTCGTTTATATTGGAAACAGCTTGTGGTGCAAGTTTGCCACATGTTAACGTTCAGCTTTCAGCAAATGTGTCTCAGCCTCAAGTTACAAGCAACAAACTGGGTGGAAACAAACTGCTGCATCATTTAGGCTATTTTCCTACTTCACTCATTTCTCCCATAAACGTGCCCACGTTTTCCATGTAGCGTTTCCCATTTAGAAGCAACATCAGAAGCTGTAAACACATTTTACATTCTTCCACCTCATCAAGTTAATTTAGTGAAAATTCTTCTTTTTTTACACTTTGAATGCATTTCAAATCAAGTGTCTGTTTTGGCCTCAGGAACAATAAAACCCCTGCAGTCAGGTTTTTTAGCCAGTTGTGTTCCTTTCTAGAGACTGTGGCTGAAACTATTAATCTGATTATTGAAATAATGGTCAACTTATTTAGGCAGTCAGTCATTTTCTACCGCTTCTTCCATAGTGGGTCACAGGGAAGCTGGTGCCTATCTCCAGCAGTCTATGGGCGAGAGGCGGGGTACACAGGGCAACACACAAACACTCATTCATACACCTAAGGGCAATTTAGAGAGACCAATTAACCTAACAGGCATGTCTTTGGACTGTGGGAGGAAGCTGGAGTACCCAGTGAGAACCCACACATGCACGAGGAGAACATGTAAACTCCATGCAGAAAGACCCCCGGCTGGGAATCGAACCCAGGACCTTCTTGCTGCAAGGCAACAGTGCTACCAACTGCGCGCCGTGCAGCCCAGCTTATTCAGCAATCGAATAATTGTTAACTGGAGGACAGACTAAAACATGCCATTTGCGGAAAGAACAACCCACTCAAAGCAGTGATAAGGCCAAAATTGTACAAAAAATTTATATATTTTGCATTTAAGATAAAAAAAACTTTTTTTTGTCAGTAAATATGCTCTAACCAGAACTCCTAATACGCATAGGTTTAGGTAAAACTCCTATTAAGCACCTCTTATTATCCGTTTATTAATCAAAAAAATAATCGACCGATTAATTGATTATCCAAAATACTCATTAGTTGCAACCCTAGCAGAGCCCAAAACAAACACAGTTGTAACATAAAGCTATTTTATTTACCAGCTGAACATTCTGGCTTTGTAAATCACTTCAAAAACCTAAATGTCATTGTTGTATTAATGATGAATCTTGTTTTCAGATCAAGTAAAAGGTAAAATATGAAGCTGTGAACCAAAAAAACCTCCAATTCCTACTTTGTTGCACGTTTTCTAACTGCTTCGCTTCTTTAAGTACCTGACTGATAAAAAAAACTGTGAACATTGTCATATAGGATCTTCCAGATCAGCTCTGCAGGATGGAGCCTCGTCACGCATCTTGTCATGGACTTGATCAGGGTTCAAACAGTCTTTGCTTGGTTGGAAGGTCCATTTTCATCCTGTCAAATGACATCATGGTTGATGGAATGAGAAAATGTTCTGCAGAGGAACTGATTGCCGTCTGTCCTCCTCCTCCACCTGACATGCAGTCCCAGATCTTGACTGACTGGAAATGTGAGGCTTTTCTTCAGGGTGTTATTTTTACGTGTTTTGTTGGGTTTGCACCAAACAAAGCATCATTTCCTTGGACAAAGCAAATTCAGGATTCATCATGGATTCCCACGTTCCTCCAGTCATTTTCAGTCCATGACTGCTTTACGTGCTTCCTCTGGAACCTTGTTTTTTCTGTGTAGGTGTTGATGGAATAGTCCTGACTTTGCTGGATATACACTCATAAAATACTCAGTTCGTTATTACAAATGTTCATTCATTGATATCTACTGTAATATTTTTTTATGTGTCGGAAAGGAAGGGATTAATTTGAAACATTTAGCTTGTTTTACTCATTAAACAAATGTCGTTTCCGAGCAGGACAAAAGTTAGGACACCCTACTGCAGCGAGGGGAGTACAAAGATGTTTTGGCTGATTTAAAACTTCTGCACAGAACCTTTGATTTTTCAGTCCATGTTAATTCCTTGATTTTACTCTGAAATTCTCTTTTTCTCAAACATTTTGGAATATTTCATGTTCAGCAGTGTCATTAATAACCTCTGATGTTGCTTCAGTCTGATGACGTTCCAAACAGTGGTAAACCTGATTATCCCTGATCTTTCACGGGTTCTTCTGACCCCTCATCCCCAGAACCAGACCAGAGAGGCCTCGCCAGGGTCAGGACCACCCTCCGGTACCGCATCAGGACACGAAGAGCAAGAACTCCGTTCTCCTCCACCGACTCATCCGCAGATCCAGGATACCCCGACCAGGAGCCACCAGGAGAAAGCAGGAAAAGGTGAGCAGCGGTGACTGAGGATCTTTTGAGGTTTGTCTAGCAGAGAACATTGAACAAGATGAAGCATGCTGGCACATCTAAACACAAGAGCAGAGCTGAGAGAATGCTGCCCTCAGGGTTAGGTGGGAAATCTACAGTGAAGTGTTCAAGCACATGGTTTGGGTTTTCAAAAAAAGAACACACTCACTAAGGTATCAGAACCTTTGAATGAGCATCAACCTTTTCATCAGACACATATAAAGTTTGAAAGTTGAATTCTATCCATGTATGTTTCTCTGTCTTCTGATTCAAAAAGAGTCCAAAGAGGATTATGTCGTCCTTTCCCACTGAGTTTCAACAAGTAAAGAATTTTAATATTACTTGAGGCTGAGTCACGAGTTTTATTTCTAAAGCTTCAAATAAATCCCTCATTAGACATTACTTGGATCACAACAAAAGAAAGCAAATCATAAGAGAAGATCTTTTTATATTTTAAACTCTGATGCTGACAATATTTTCAGTAGCTTGTTTAAACAATGGTTTGTGTAGAAGTTTGCTTCCATCTTTAATCATGAATCTGAGGGAGATTGTGTCCATTAACTGAGAGGTCCTGATGTGAGCTTAGCACTGACTCCTTGACCATGTAGTCATGCTGAGTTTGCTTTATGCTGAAATAAGCAACATCTTCCCAAAAACAATGATGGAAAAACAATGTCATGGAGCTCAGTGGTTGTTTCAGGCTTCCTTGTGTTAATGCGCTTCTCGCCCCAGCATATCTCAGATGCTGACTGTTGACTGGCCTGAAACAAGTTGAATCATCACCTTGCTAAAGAGGTTTTATTATCCATCAAGACAGTTTTCATCTTGTTCGATCATTTTTGAGCATTCACTGGCAAAATTTTTGCATTGGCACAGATGTTGTGTTCTGCAATTTGTAAGTCTCCAGTTTGCATTATTTTTAGATTATTGTGCAGAGTTATCTAATTTCAGTTTTATCAACTAGAAAGTTGTCAACTAGAAATGTCCAATAGGATTAAGGAAGCCCCAAAATGTTGGTCTCTTTCTGACAAATGTATGAGTACCATGTTGCCACCAGTGCAGAGCTTGCTCAACAGTGGCCCGAAACAGACTGAAATCCTGCAGGAAGTACAATAATGGACAAAAGACAGTTGCAAAGTTCATTTCCTTAATGAATCCTCCTTCTCATTGTTTGGGATACCTGGAAAATCATTTGTTTGGAGAAATAAAGTTGAGAGCTGCCATGAGTCGTGATTAGGGCTGTTCAATATTTGAAAATTATGTGATGACAAGGGAGGTTTATGTGTAGAGAACATTTCGGCAACAAGAAAATGTATAGTGCTTTACATGATGACAAAAAACATCATGCCACTGCAAGTACAAGGGAAAGTAAAGAAAAATTGGACTACAGACTGCAATGAATAATTTCAACTTTTTATAAAATTGTAAGACTAAACGAACTCCCTGCAAGAACATTTAATTTTGTTAATGCACTCAGTGCTCTTGGAGGAGGTTAGTCCTTGTGATGACAATAAATCCACATTTCCCTCACTTCTCTTATCTTTCTCTTTGCTTCCAACACTCTCTGTGACCTTCAGCCTCGCCTCGGACACCATGATCTGTGTCAGGTGTGGGCATAAACTGCAGATAGAGTCCTGAACAGGATGAAGCTCTCACCGGTATGCAGGCTGTCAACTCACAATCCTCTAAATGTATTAGGCAACAATTACTGCATTTCAAATAGTCTTTTGTTATATAAATATTGCCAACACTGATGACAACGCTGCGCAGCCCTAGGCCTGAGGAGGTTCATGTGTGGGGTTGCTTTTTCATCTAAGGGCATGGGGCTTCCTCCAAGTTCTGCCCAGCAATAGCTCGAGTAGAACATCCTCCATTAGCAACAGACGTGACTATACTGCGGCTCAAAAATCTGAAAAGTTTTTTCTCACTGCGAGAACTTTCAGCCATCGCTGTACTGTAGAGCAGTCAGTATGTTACCTGAAGTAAAATGGTAGTTGGAAGATCTCAGTTTCAGAAATCACGAGAGATTTTTTTGGAGAAATCAAGCTTATCACAGCAGGAAACATTCAAGAGTGAATCTCCAGCATCTAAACAACTCATACTAAAGAACTGATGAATGCTGTATTATTTCTTTTTGTACCACTTCACTTTTGCGTGAGACAGCTGCTTACTTTGGCCCCATATGCTCATCTGAACAACGTCCATGTTCTGCTAAGTAGCATGCATAACGACTGGTTTTCACTGACTTTTATTATTTGATCATTTATACATTTGCACACATGGCTGCAGTCTTTTTTTAGCTTGGTAAAACATGTTTTTTAAATTTACATTTAGGTTCCAGAACTGGTGTTTGTTTTGCTTACTTCACTAGTTGTGAGAGTAGGAATTTATTTTTTTTACGTTTCACAGCTTTCTTTTCTCGTTAGCAGCATGGTCAACCCTCTCATTCTCACCTGGGTTTTCTGAAGCCAGATTGATAAAGAGGGATTACTTCCATTATCAGCTATTAGAAATCAGTGACCTGGTGAGCAGCTCATGTGTTGGGGTTTGTGCCGATATGGCAGATCTGTAACACAACGCTCAACTATGTCACCTCTGGTTATACCGCATAGCTGTCAGCAACATAAAACACAGGCATTCAGTGTGCAAACAGGAGAGCAGCGTGAGGTACATGTTAATGGTGTTGTTGCTTTATGTGTTTACCAGCGTCTCTCAGGCAGCTTATCTACACTTGTTGCATATTTTTGTCACTCTGTAATAACTGTTGCTGTAAACCAATAAAATCAGAAGATAAGCAAGACTCAGTGGCACGCACTGTTGGGTTTGTTGTTGGTGTAAGTGGCCTGAAGCATTTAGAAAACCTCCACAGCTACAGAGAGCAGTGCACTCCTCCTTCATCCCCGTCTCAGCAGCTTGTCCCTGCACGCCCAATGTTCCATCAAATTGAGCTGTGTAGATGTACATGTGTGAACCCACACCCACATTTTTACTTGCACTGACTTTTCACTGATTGACATGGATGAACCTACGGCACGGCGGCCTAAACCAACCTCTAGAGTTGAGGTATGCATCAACCCAAAGGCATAAGGATACGTGAAATATGTGCAAATGGCTCGCTTGTGGGCACACACACACACACACACACACACGTTTATTGTTTTAATCTCTTTAACCTTAGAATGATATCATCATATTGTCAGGGTTTACTTGATATTGGACCCCAGAATGCACACGAGCAGGCAGCGTGATGGTAAGTGAAGAAAAGGTTTAATTACGAAAACTCACACTTAGCAGGAGGCAGGAACAAAACAAACGGGCAGGCAAGACAGGCATGGCATGATCAAAAAAAGACAAGACTTGGTTTGAGAGCTAGACATGAGCATGAGAGATGTTTCCGCGACAACTAACAGAACAGGTGTGAATATATGATGTGAAAACCAGGCGGAGCAAGGAGACAGATTAACTTGAAGCAGGTGAACCGAATAAACTTAATTAACAGAGCAAAAACGTGACTGGAGCAAAACAGAGACTCTTGAACACAAACTAGAAAAACATGAAGCAAAAGCATAACCAGATCCGAAAACCAAACTTGACAAAACATGAACAAGACGACAAAACTAAAGCATGACCAGGAAAATAAACAGAAACATGATTCAAAACCTGAACAGTGAAAACCATAAGGAAAAAACCAAACAACCCCAAATCATGACACATATACATTTTAAACTTTATGATCATCTTTATCATAAAGTTTTAAAAATATTTAGTGAGGATTTGTTTGCTTTTTCTGTAATCATTAAATATAAAACATCTCATACATTGGTTACTATCAGTTTTCTGTCTTACATCTCAAATCATTTCAGCAGAGTACTTTAAAAACATCACTGCCTATAATTACAAGTTACTCCATTTAAAATGTAACAGTGAATTAACTATTTCAATTACTTAAACAAGGTCATGTAACTAATTACTATTTGCTACCTATAAATTACTTCTTATGCATATGGTCATGTCATAAGTGACTGGTGCTATAAATTCAAGGTGCTACGTCCGGAGTAGTGATTGGACTTGCCCCCCCTCCCCAATGAGGGCTGGATTTCATATCTTATCATAATCCTCATCTTTTATCATATTCTATAACACAGCTCATCTCTTGTCATATCTCATGTCCAGTACCCTTTCTCATTTCGCATATATCTTACTTGATACCACAACAGATATGGAAACATGCCTCCTAGTTTTCTACGCCTGTCAGCATTAAACTTCAAACACTTTGTATATAAAAAGGTCAGAAGATGTCTCTGTGGAGTTATAGAATTCATATGTTAGGTTTCCAGGAGAGAACAGTGGTGTGACAACTCTGATGGCAAAGCAGTACGTGAGGGTGTTATAGAACATGTACAGTTGCAGTGAGATGTGGTGAGGTGTGTGGTAGGTGTGACAAAAGGGCTCAAGGTAGAGGTGAGATTACATCTGGGATCAGCTCTAATCTCCTTGTTTGCAGTGGTGATGGACAGGTTGGCAGATACAGTTAGGAAGGAGTTTGCATGGACTCTAATGTTTGCAGATGGCATTGTGAATCTGTGGTGACGTCAGGAAGCAGGCGAAAGAGAGGCTGGAGAGGTGGAGGTATGGTCTAAAGGAATAAAAGTCAAGGGAGATGAGACAGTATAAATGTATATGCATGAGAGGGTGACTGGTATGGCAGTGTAGCTACCGGATTTGCATGGGCGACTTCAGGTACAGCCACCTTCGGTACTGGTAGAGGTACCGTACGGGGAGTCGGCCATGCAAATCAATGGGCCGAGCATAAAATAGGTATAGAAGAGAGTGCTAGCAAGGTGGAGTGGATGGAGATGAGCATCAGAACTGGTCTGTGACTGTAGGATAGCTGAGTAAAAGAAATGATTTACAACATGGAAGTAAGGCCTGCAATGATGGATGCTTTGAAAATAGAGGTGAAATGCACAAGATTAGATATAAAAAAAATGAGAAAGTCAGAAAACATAAGCAATTATTTTTGAAAGAATCTTTAGCCTTGCAATTGATATTGCTCCTTTGTATTTTTATTGCCTATATCGCCACCTACTGGCACGCACTGAGCATCTTTCAGCATTTTTATTGGAGTCCCACTGTCCTATTGCCACTTAAGCTTATCTCTCCAAAGTGACTGACCTGGACTTAAATACAGCCCCTGTGTTTTTACCCCTCATTGAACAGATATGTGCTTCTTTCAGCTGTGATTGAACGGGTGGTGCTGAGAAGGGTGACGCACAAGTCAGAAAATGGCAGCGAATATTTGTTTGAGGTAGAGGAACTCCCATGACATACATTTCCTATCATCCTCAGCCTCTCTTCCTCATTCCACCATTGCTGTCTTCCTTTCTCTCCTCTGTTCCTCCAGGTGGGCAGGTCTGATGGTTTTACATCATCTGTTGTCAGAACTCAACGGGAGGTGGCTGAGCTGACATCCCAGGTAGGGAGGTATAATCAGCTGACATATGAGGCTGGTTCATTTCTGCATAAAATGTGTAGAAAATGCTACCGGGCAACAACAATAAGAATAAGATCATTTAAAAAGCTCTATATCGTCAACATACTGTGACACTTTGGGTAGTTTTTAATTTAATAACGCTGAATGTTCCTCTGTTAGCTTTCACAGGTGTTTCCTGATGATGGACTGGAGAAGTGCCTCCCTCAGTCCTTAGAGGTTGACACCAGGTTAGTCCAAAACCTTCACCTCTCTAAAGTTAGGGTCTTTGTCAAGAGTAGAATCGCTTTCACCCTAATTCTCACTTCTATATCTCTGAACCTACATTTTGCGTGTATGTCACATGACACACAGGGCATAGCAGTAGTTCCCAAGAACCTTTTCCCTTTTGGATGTTTTGGTTGTAAATTATTTTGTTGGGATTTTATGTAATTCAACATAAAGTCAGGGATACCTGTAAGGTGAAGGAAATTCTGAATGATTTTAATGCTCTTTACTCTGATACCCCTAAATAAAATCAGGTGTAACCAACCACTTTTAGAAGCCACATGTTGAGTAAATGGAGTTTGTGTGAAGTCTATTCCCAGTATAAATCCCACTGTTCTTTCTGAGGTTTGTTAGAGAACATTAGTGAACAAACATCATCATGAGGACCAACGAACACAGCACATTAAATATTTTGGTTGTAAAATCACAAAATGTGTGCAGATTACTTTTGTGCAGTAGCGTCTGTTTACATACAAGGAATCAGTCATAACTGATGGTGTAGTGGCTCCCTGAAGGGGTGTCTCAATTCTCAGGGGAATATTTAAATGATGTTCCGAGGACCAGGATTGGATATGATGGATAGGTGAAGAGATTTTTCATTTCAGTTCTCCGTGCTACATTGTCATTCTGATCTTTACAGGCCTTAACCAGTGGAAACATTGTAACTCCACTTGTTTGTATTTTTCTCTTTACATATAAAAAGTTGACAGCTGGTAGTTGAACTGAAGCCGCATTTTGAGCTTCCTTTCTTTTATAAATGTATCTTCCAAGTTGTCCAATATGTGTAGAAATTGGCACGTTTAGTAGGTGTATGTGAGAGTGAGTATGTCACCTAGAAGTGTACATTTGTGCCACCAAGCTGGCACAGGTCTCGTAGCAGCAGCCAGGGCCTGAGGCTTGCCCCGTGAGCACAACTGGGGGGTGGCGGTCCCAGTGGGCTCGAGACCCCACTGCTTGTTTACAGCAGAGTCTCCCCCACCTAAAGCTCTAAGTGTTTCTAACACATTAGAATGAAAGTGCAGGACATAGCCAAATATAGCAGGGCCATTTCATGGTGCTCCCTCCATGCCCACAAGGCCCATCGTCCCATACCCTGAGACCCTACTGCTGTGTGGTGTTACATGTGTGAGGGAGCAGGGGGTGGGCACAAAGGCACCAGCATTAATCCCCCTTTGGGGCCAGCTATTATAATTATGTTTTTATTAATGAATGAATGAATGAATGAATGAATGAATTATGTTCTTACATCTGGCCAGGTTGGTTTGGAGAGCTGTTTTCCCTCAGTGAATGAAATCATCATGTAAAAACTGCATGTTGTATTTCCTCAGGTGATCTTTGTCTCATATTAACATTTGTTTAATGATCTGAAACATTTAAGAGTGCCAAAAAAGCAGAAACATAGGAAATCTGTACATAATTCACAGCTCTCCTTTACCTAAATGTTGCTTTTTGATGCTCATACATGTAATGTTATCACCCAGGTGTCTGCCTGCTCTACCCAGCCATGTCCTGCAACACCACACCGTCCAGCTGTTCTTCACCTCCAGCAGGCCTCTGTCATCCAACTGCCCCTTGTCTCCCCCCTCTGCCAGAATACCTCCGCCTTCTTCTTTTCCCAGCAGTCCTGGAGCTTCCACCTGCCCGCTCACTTCCAGCTCCAGTAAGTCCTGCCTTACTTTGTTGGGGGTAACGTTGTGGCACAGCAGAATCTATGAAACCAGGAAGTCTTTCTAGCAGAGTTGCAAAATATGAGCGATCTCTGAGTAGCCTCAGAAAGAGACAGTGGCGCAAATTTCCTTCTTGTGTTGGGGTGTTTGGGGTGAGAAGAGAGGCAGTGAGTTGGTTGTAGAGAAGAGGTGAGGCAGCACTCTGATTTTTGAGGTGTTGGACAGAGCCGACCTGGTCTATTTTGGTCTGGTGTGGGAATTCACTGCGGCATGTTTGCGTTGGGAAGCCTAGAGTGTGGTGACCTCATGGCGTGTGTGTGTGTGTGTGTGTGTGTGTGTGTGTGTGTTCGATGTACAACTGTGACTTCATCTCAGAGTGTATTTATAGCTGCCGGTGCAGAATGTGTCTCTCAGTGTGGCTGATAATCTGTGTTTATGCATTTGAATTGTTCCAGGTTCTCAGTAGCAGCATTGTGAGCACTTTCAGCATCACGGTGAAGTGCTCCCACCAACACATCCTTCCCTACAATGTAGGACTGTACACCCTCTAAGCACAAGACTAGGAAACCATTCTTTTACCGTAGACGCATGCAAATCACTGCAGCCAGATGTCAACAAAACCACAGATTCCTGCAGGAGTTGGGTGTCAGTGTTCCTCAGATTTTGTTTTTTGGGAATAATCTGTGCAGGTAAAATCAAACTGACCAGCTCTATCTGGGACGTTCGGGGGTCTTGTTTGGTCCGTTTGTGGGAATCTGTGCAAAATCTGGCTCTTGTTTTCCCTTGCAATGTGTTTAAGGTGGTCTGGATTAGAGATCGGAGTTTCTTTTTCTTTTTCTTTCTCATCTCCAGTTTCGTGAAGCTCTGACCGGCCAACACCAATTTTAGCCCATTGCATTTTCTCTTTAAGAACTATGGGTGCGTCACAATAAATTATCATCATTAAAAAGTTCATTTTGTTCAGTTATCCAATATATATATAGTCACATATTATTTAAATCCATTACAAAGAGTGATATATTCCATTTCTGTCAGAAAGGATTTTAATACAGATATGTTCAGTTTAGGAGCCTTTTTGTGCCTGAATGATTCATACTTCTGGCTTTAGATTCAACATGAGAGACAAAAAAGTTCAATGAAAAACTGAAAAACTTGAAGACTTTTTTTTCTTGAACAAATGACAGAGGCTGTTCAGACTGTGTTTGACTTTGCCAGGTTGGGCAGATGGATCCCTGATGGAGCAGCATGAAGGATCTGGAAGAACCACAATAGCAGCCATAATATAATATGACCTGATTGGAATACTTTTGCAGTGCTGTTCTGTTTTTCCTAAAAGCTTCCCAATTATTGCTCAACACATTTTCTTAACCTTGTGACCTTTTCAGGAAAATAAAACAGGTAATGTCTTTAACAGTATGAGCGAAGCACAGACCTCCTGCTTTGACAGAGGATCCAAACTAAACCGTTAACAACTCCTCTTGATGAAACTTATTGCAGTTTAATCTCAAGAATGTACTATAATCTGTTTATATTCTTTCAGTGAGAGCCACAATACCTTGTATATCTCTAGTCGTGTTGTCCTTTCAGTTGTATTAAAGGTTTACAACATTTATCAGCTTCGCCAATTATGGGTGAAAGACACAAGCAAAGTCCATGATAAAACATGTAATCACACTTTTTAATTTTGAGCATCGTTTTGTTGGAACCGAGTTTCTGTTCTGAGTATTTTCATGTTGATGAAGGTCTTTTTGTTTCTCTCTGTTAGATACCAGCTGTATGGTCCAGTACAGAGGAGCTAACAGGTGATGTTCTTGCACTTCTCCATCTTTCCTGCAGCAAAACTCAGGAGGGATTGTTTTTATATTTAGCAACTGTCTTAGGAAATCAGACCAGTTAATATGACCGGTTAGACTCTAGCTCTTGTTTACTTTAACGGCCCATTGGATAATGTCTAGAAATATCTGAACGGTTGTTTTTCCAGAGGGTTTAAAGTGTCCATGACAAGATGTTGGAGCTATGCATAAATATTGGGTATAAATGTATCTTAAATCATTCACATAGTTGGTTCTTGTAATAAAACACAAATTAAGTGGAAAAACATTTCAAAAGGAATTCAAATTTAGTGCAGCGATGCACTAACCCGATATCCTGCACCTCATTTCAGGATTTGAGGTGACGAGTGTAGTTTCCTCAGCCGTTCAGTGTGCTGTCGATGTTCACAAGCTGTTTGTTTATCTTCTATATGGACATTTTTCTAGTATACTCTCATGAAATGCTGAGCAACGACCTGGTGGTTCTAATGACCAGTGAACGGATAAGCCTGTTCTCATTCCCAAAAAATATAAATCAAGTACAGAGAACAAGGGACAAGTGGCTTCCAACTCCATCTTCTGCAGAGTTCTGAGTAGACGCCTTACAGCGTTTTTAAACTGACTGCTGAGCTGTTTGGACACAAAGACTAGAAGGATGTTTGGTAGAGTCAAAGTGAGGCTTGACTCCTCCATCTTACAAGCATGGTGGTGGCAGCATCATGCTGTTACGTTGTTTCACCGAGGACTGACTCCAAATTCTTCAACTTCACCTTAAATCAACAGCTAGATGGTTGAGACTTGGACATAATTGGGGGCCACCGACTGCAGTGCAAGAATGGTACAAATGTGTCCCCCCAGCAAATGGAGTTCATGCAGATGGGTAGTTGCGTAATTTTTTTAGGAAGCGATTTTCCATGACAAACATATATCTTCTCAAATAGAACATTTTAGGCACAACACAAACAATTTTCTTTTATTAGCCTGTTGTTTTGCTTTCTTTGCTTTCATTTTAAGATGATAAGTAGGCCCCAAACATGCAGCGGCTCTTTACTGAAAAAGGACTCGGGCACACCCACTCATTAAACTGTGCTAAAGACGGCGAGGGTTTTGGAAGGAAGTTCCTGTTCCTGTTGCTGGAAATAAACCGAAAACATTTTCTAAACCAACATAGAAAACATTCCACTCATAAAGTTAGGAAACAGAACAGCTTTCTTTTATCTGAGACCCTTTTAAGGACCTACAATAATTAGTTTCATTAAAATATTGCATTCTTAATTTGTTGCTGAGCAAGTCAAAAGTATAAATTTAGGCAAAAATTTGAAATAAACACTAAGCTGGATGAGTGACTGAACGGACTCCGACAACCTTTTTACTTGTGGAATAAAGCTCCGCCAAAGGAAGCGTCCCTTCAGCACAGCTCTGGCTTATAAATTTGAGCTGGAATGTGATGATTTTGAGCCTGGTCGACAGTAATATCGGCTCAGAGGCTGAAACAAACAGTAACCAGGATAATGATGGGCCACTATGAATCTATTTCTGTTCCTGTTTTGGATTTGAGTTTGGTGCATCTCCTGTAAGCCTCAGCAGAGCAGACGCACAAATCCACTTTTAAAGTAAATACCTTAAACAATGTACAAACAGCTGAAGGCTTCAATTTATAATTTCTGCATAACTGTACCTGCATTTGCTGCAGCCCATTGATCACATGCACTGAATGTGGAGGTTAGTTAGTTGTGAGGTTGAATTTTATCCAGTTAAATCTCTAATTACCACTTAAATTTATAAAGATTGAAGTAGATGTTACCAAAGTTTGTTGAGTTTCGTTCTTAGTTCATAGGTCAGCTTGTTTCAGCTCCCAGATCTAACCCTGCGGAAGAAGCTTGAACTATTTCTAAATGCTTAGACCAAATTTAAATGAGCTGATTCTGCCAGGTGACAGAGACATTTAGCCAAGTATTAGTGGGAGTGTTTGCATATATTAAACCTGGGTGGATTCATGAAAATTGGCAGCAAATTTAAGCTTGTGTCCATTTCTTGTTTTATTCAGTGCAGTCCTATGTTGCATAATTATTACACCATGAAAAAACCGATAACAGTCTAAAATTAATGCCGTTTATCTCCATGATGTAAACATCTGACCTAAATTAACCAGGATGCTGATGGTGAGCTCCTATGGCGAGTTCAGCTGGGATGAAAATGTTCTTTATGAGGTGGTGATGTTTTATGATGGGGCACAGTGAAGAGTTGCTAGGTACCACTAACTGAGTCTTCAGTTTTGCTTCCATGTTTTGTGTTTCTGTTAAAAACACATTTATCAGACTGAATTCCAATGATCATTTCTGCTCCTCTGACTGCCTCTCCTGTCTTAGGGCGGTGTACCGGGTGGCCAGTGTCCAGCCCGTAGTCAGCACCCACAGCCCCGTCTTGACTCGTTCCCTCCCTCACCTGTCCTCCCTTATGTCTCCCCCCATTCCTCCTCCCCAACACACTCCGCTGCCTCCCTCCATGCCCCCTCTTCCCTCGAGGAGCTCTGCAGCCGGTGGAGGCGACACGTCCTCTTCGCTGCTTCACAGCCAGCCTCACTCGTACCCACAGCCCCTGCAGCACCATCTTCATCCACAAACCAGCGTTCAACCCAGTACGCAGTCCCTGCACCCGTCCCATTCCCAGCAGGTACCCCACTCACATTCCCTGCCCCGCTCCCAGTCCCACCCAGCACAGTTACCACAGTCCCAGCCCAACACTCCGGAGCAGAACGGCATCCTGGACTGGCTGCGCAAACTTCGGCTCCACAAGTACTACCCGGTTTTCAAACAACTCACCATGGAGGAGGTCTGCAGACCTTTATGTGTTTATGCATAAATAAATAAGCCACCAGGCAACCATTTTAACCTTTTCTGAAAAATGTCCAAACCTGTTTTTGTGGAAAGTTTTTAGCTCTGACAGAGGAGGACCTCAACAAGTACGACTTGACCCAAGGAGCAAAGAAGAAACTCAAGACTCAGCTGGAACTTCAAAAATCAGCAGAGTAAGCCGGAGAAAATCATTTTACCTCAGCCAGAACACCTGGAGAGTCTAAGGAAATCCGATAAGTTTGAACAGACAGCTCAGAAAGGCTTCTATATGTTTGCAAATCACAACTGTCAGATTATTTGTCTTGAGTAAATTTGCATTATCTTGTGGTGCAGTTCAGGGACGATTCAGGGTTCAAATCATTGTTTTGTCTTCAGGAAACGGATTTAAAGTAATCCGTTAAAGCGTCAATCTAATTTATTCTTGGACATGGTTGGTTTTGGCTCAGCCTTAAGTGATTTCTGTGGCTATAAAATCTGTGGAGTCCATAAAAGGTCAATGGTTAACCGGCTGGTGGGGGATCAAAGAGATAAGGCGTACTCCAAATGGGAGAAAATCTGTGTGGAAGCAATAAGTAAACTTGGACCTGCAGGAAAATCTGTCTGTACCCACACAGATCCAAACCTGTGCATGAATTTCCTTTATCTGTCAGCTGTTTCCGTTCCCAGCATCAGCAGCTTTCCAGCCAGGTGAGGATGTGTGTGTGTTTGTGCCTAAACAGGATGTAAAAAATAGACATTTCCTTTAGCAGTTTTCCCATGGTATTAAACATGTTTGCTAAAGAACCAAGCAGACCCATTTAGTAGACGATGTCTCCCCCCTGGTGGAGAAAATATGTCTCACGATTTCAGTGTTTTCTGGTGTGTCCACAGCAGGGAGATGAAGATGGAGAAGCGGCCCTGCAGCGGCATCGCCAGGGTGACACCTTCCAGTCACATGGGAATCTCAGCTCCCCCCACCTCCACTGCAGGTAATGGAAGATGTGAGGCACCTGAGCCAACAAAGAGCTTTTGTTTTTCTTGTGTCACTAACGTACAATCGCAGTTTCAATGAAGTGGGGACGTTGTGTGAAACAGTAAAAACAGAACACAATGATTTAAATAATCCTGTTCAACCTCTATGCAGTTGGATCCACTACAAAGACAAAATATTTAATGTTCAACTAATTAACTTTATTTTATTTGCAAATTTTCACTCATTTTGAATTAGATTCTTGCACCATGTTCCAACAAGGTCATGTTTAGCACTGTGTTGCATCACCCTTCCTTTTAGCAACACTCTATAAGCGTTTGGGAGCGGAGGACTAATTGTTGAAGCTTTGTAGGAGAAATTCTTGCACATTCTTGCTTGATGAACATCTTCAGTTGCTCAACAGTCCCGGGTCTCCGTGGTTGTATTTTCCTTTCATGATGCTCCACACATTTTCAGTGTGAGACAGGCCTGGACCGCAGGCAGGCCAGTCTGGTACCAGAACTCTTTTACTACGAAGCCACGCTGTTGGAATGTGCAGAATGTGCCTTGGCATCGTCTTGCTGAAATAAGCAGGGACGTCCCTGAAGAAGACGTTGCTTGGATGGCAGCAGATGTTGCTCCATAACCTAGATGTACCTTTGAGCATTAATGGTGCCTTCACAGATGTGCCAGTTACCCATGATGCCAAGGGCACTAACGCACCCCCATACCATCACAGACGCTGGCTTTTGAACTTTGTCCTGATAATCCAGATTGTCCTTTTCCTCTTTGGGCCGGGGGACACAACGTACATGGTTTCCAAAAACAATCTGGAATGTGGGCTCGTCGGACCACAGCACACTTTTCCATTTTGGGTCAGTCCATCTCAGATGAGCTCGGGCCCAGAGAAGTCAGTGCCGTTTCTGGGTGTTGTTGATATGTGGCTTTGGTTTTGCATGGTGGAGTTTTATCTTCTGAGGTGTTCCTGAGCCCACGTGGTGATGACATCTGTTACAGAATGATGTTGGTTTTTAATGCAGCGCCTCCTGAGGGGTCGAATTTCACAAGCATTCAGTGTTGGTTTTGGGCCTTTCCGCTTACATGCAGAGATTCTCTAAATCTTTTGATTATATTATGGACTGTAGATGATGAAATCACTAAATCCCTTGAAATTGTACGTTGAGAAACGTTCTTGAACTATTTGCTCACGTAGTTGTTCACAAAGTGGTGAACCTCGCCCCATCATTGCTTGTGAACGACTGAGCCTTTCAGGGATGTTCCTTTTATACCCATCATGACACTCACCTTGTCATGTTGGTTAACCTGTTCACCTGTGGAATGATCCAAACAGGTGTTTTTTGAGCATTCCTCAACTTCCCCAGTCATTTGTTCCCCTGGCCCAGTTTTTTTTAAACGTGTTGCAAGCTTTAAATCCAAAATGAGTGAATATTAAAAAAAAACAATAGGTTTATCAGTATGAACAATAAATATCTTTTATTTAAGTTCTGATAGTATCATGCTTTGGTAGTCAGTAAGGATGCACTGATGTCAGGTCAGCAGGGGACTGAAATTGACTTTTATTTAGCTTGATAATCCTAAATCACTCATTCACACCTCCATTTTGTACCCATGCTTTACCATTTTGCTAAACTGATGTATGCCCATGTACTTAACCTTTGCGAATGAATTTATTTCTCTTAGAAGCATTCTGAGTATTCTGATGAATTGTTGAGATTAATTATAAAAAATGAGATTATATTTAAAATGTTGAGAATATTTCTGATGAATATTTTTTCCATATTTTTTGGGATATTTTCTGAATTTCTGAATTTGAGTCAGTTGTTAAATGACAGTTTACAATGTTTTTGTTGAGAAAGCCTTTAATGTAGGAATATATATATAGATATATATCTATATATATATCTTCTGATATATATATAGATCACAAACTGTCCAACTGCTCGTTAATGTAGATTTCTAATCAGCCAATCACATGGCAGCAACTCAATGCATTTAGGCATGTAGACATGGTCAAGATGACTGGTGCAGTTCAGAGCATCAGAATGGGGAAGAAAGGTGATGTAAGTGACTTTGAACGTGGCGTGGTTGTTAGTGCCAGATGGGCTGGTCTGAGTATTTCAGAAACTGCTGATCTACTGGGATTTTCACACACTACCATCTCTAGAGTTTACAGAGAATAGTCTGAAGAAGAGAAAATATCCAGTGAGCAGCGGTTCTGTGGCACAAATGCCTTGTTGATGCCAGAGGTCAGAACAGAACGGCCAGACTGGTACGAGCTGATAGAAAGGCAACAGTAACTCAAATAACCACTCGTTACAACCAAGGCATGCAGAAGAGCATCTCTGAACGCACAACATGTCGAACCTTGAGGCGGATGGGCTACAGCAGCAGAAGACCACACCGGGTGCCACTCCTGTCAGCTAAGAACAGGAAACTGAGGCTACAATTTGCACAAGCTCACCAAAACTGGACAATAGAAGATTGGAAAAACGTTGCCTGGTCTGATGAGTCTTGATTTCTGCTGCGACATTCAGATGATAAGGTCAGAATTTGGCGTCAGCAACATGAAAGCATGGATCCATCCTGCCTTGTATCAACGGTTCAGGCTGGTGGTGGTGGTGTAATGGTGT
>JAHUTJ010049859.1:0-28880 GCA_036250325.1 Characodon lateralis | reverse complement strand
TACATATATCATGTCACTCATGTATAGCATAACAGTTCCTTATGTCCAAATAAGGAGTGCTTCTGGTTATTTTCTTCTAGCAAGCTCATCTTATCTTACCTCCGGCCCTCCCTGTCTTCTTCACCCCCATCAGTAATCCCTTGTCCTTCACCAATTTATGACCTTGCACTTTCTATGCTTCACTCCCTAAGCTTGACTCCCCTCTCCTCTATCTGCAAATTCCAGTTACACACATAGATAGTTTATATTCTACAACCCGGACATGGAATCGCCAACCTGGATCCTTCATAAGCCGACTGCGGCACTGACAGCCCTGCAGAACGGCGTAGTGACTTCTCCGCCTCCTGAGACAGGAAAGTAAAGAGGTCCATGGAGCTAGCCTGATGCTCATCCGCGAGGTCCGTTGTTGGGGGAGACATTCTGTTATGGTTTCTTGATATTGGACCCAAGAATGCAGACGAGCAGGCATCGTGATGGTAAGTGAAAAAAGGTTTAATTACAAAAACTCACACTCAGCAGGAGGCAGGAACAAAACAAACAGACAGACAAGACAGACATGGCATGATCAAAAAGACAAGACTTGGTTTGCAAACAAGACATGAGCATGAGAAAAATTTTTCCGCCACGACTAACAGAACAGGTGTGAATATATGGAGTGGAAACCAGGTGGAGCAAGGAGACAGATTAACTTGGACAGGTGAACCGAATAAACTTAATTAACAAAACAAAACGTGGCTGCGGCAAAAACAGAGACTCTAATATACAAACAAAACTTGACAAAACATGAACAAGACTAAAACATGACCAGAAAAATAATAAACAAAAGCATGATTCAAAACTTGAGCAGTGAAAAACATATAAGGAAAAAACCTGAAACCAAAAAACCAAACAACCCCAAATCATAACATTATTCTCAGTCAGTCAGTCATTTTCTACTGCTTATTCCATAGTGTGTCACGGAGAAGCTGGTGCCTATCTCCAGCAGTCTATGGGTGAGAGGCGGGGTACACCCTGGACAGGTCGCCAGTCCATCGCAGGGCAACACACATTCTCATCTATTTTTAATATTTTTATTTTTGACAACCCAAATCTGTTGGCACATGTACAGAAGATTCTCTCTCCCTGTCATCTGTCATTCTATCTTTCCCTCATTCTGACCAAAGTGACAGCAGACATTTTTGCGTCCCAGTTAGTGCCTGCATTCAAACATGCTAAACCCATACGCAAAAATTGCGCACGCAAACCGTTTCTGGCTTTGAAAATCGCATTGTGGATGGTAAGGGATGACATTTGCATATCCTCCTCCCATGAATTTGCGTATTTGGGCCATTATCATATGTTTTGCATTTTCAGGAAGGCAGACATGCTAAGAAGTTTGTGCTTGCAGTTCCGCTGATTTTACACACGCAATCCAATTACTACCTCGTTTGTAGATCAGCTTTGCTGACGCAAACAGGTTTCCGTACGATTTTCACGCAAACCTTTTGAAGATCAGGCCTTAAGAGTAGTGGGTCTCAAAAAAGGTAATACTACTGTTTGGTACCATATAAATAAACTCTTTCCCAGAACTTACAGAACCCAGAATTTACTTCAGTAACCCTCCTGGAACCTATGTAGTACTTTCTTGTAATTGAAATGAAACTATTTTTTGTTCCCAGAGTAGTCAATGCGTGACATTGATGCATGTAATTATATATTTGTGAGTGCTCAGTTTTGATTATTTTTGTGACAGTTCTGTTGAGCTGGCAGTAGGTGGAGGGTGGACTTAAACTAAATTTATAGAACAAATAAGCTCACAGTGAGGAAAGAGAGGGCAGAAAAACACTGTAGGAGGACAGCTCCACCTTTCATCTAGGCACCTGATTATTGCACATTAAGCCTCTTCATAATGTAAAGAGGAAATACGTTTTATTAATTATTTAACACACTGTACCTCCAGATGCTAATTCAGACATCTTTTCGTCACGGTCTTCCTGTCGGCCTTTATTTGACTCATCACTGCAAACGTAGCTGATGCAGCAGTCTGTCAACTCTTGTAAAAAGGTAAGAGCTTGTCCTCAGAGCATTCCTCCTTTACATCACGAAAATCATAGCAGTGAACCCACTGAATATTTAAGCAACATTTTGTGTGTTTTCCTACACCTAAAGCAAAGTCCACTCCATAGGTATCACTCGGTTACATAAAAAGAATTCATCTGAATGAGAGTGCAGAAGCATAGGAGGGAACTTTACGTTTCCTTGTGCAGAACTTGGCCTGCGGGTCATCCGTCCCTTTCGTTGCTGCAGGCTAAAGACTGTTGTCAGTTGTTCAAACCCACATTTCAAACTGGGTCATGCTGTTTTTGGAAGCATCTTTTGGGCCACATACGCAAGTTATCTATGAGGAAGCAGAGGCTGTTGTCTTTGTTAAATGGAGGTCTTTGATTTAGCCACAAGAAGCAGAGGCAAAAGCACTTTGATGTAATGTGTGTTCCCTTTCTTAAGAGGTAGCATGTGTTCCATAGCAGCAGCATTTAATTTAGTTTTGATCAACCGGACATTATTACATTCAAAGGATAAATTGAAAATCTGGAAAAGCTGTTTAAGTAATAGGCATTATGTTGTGTTTGCCCGCTGATTACACCATTTACCTAAGGGTAAAAATGGGATAATGGGAAATTTTTCATATTTTATCATTGGCATGGTAGGAAACGATTTTGTGGCTTCCTGTGGTTAATAAGATGGTGAAGGTCATAATGGGTCATATAAAAACCTGTCAAACGTGTCTCTGTTGGAGTAGAAAGACCAAGGGATACCAGTCTAATCACGCCTCATCCTCCTCTTTTGTAGGTGTCCTTGCCCTAATTTATTTCTGTGTAGTTGATAAAGGCAGAAAAGTAACAGCACTATGATGTGCGCCCCAGTGCTGCAGATGCTCATTCTGACGAGAATTCTACCATTCAACTGTGCTCAGACAGGAGATTCAATCAATACTCACAGTAGTTATAGCTGTTAGAGCTGTGTTTTATCTTTAAAGCCAATGTCAATGAAAAAAATGGAATCAAAAAAGAGGGGCAGTTAAAATGTATTTAGCTGTATATAAAACAAAAAATTTAGCTTACATGCCTTGTAAAAGGATTCACACCAACGTTTTTAAATTTTTCACACTGTCAGTGTATTTTATTGGAATCATATGTGATAGACCAACTCAAAGTAGTTCATTATTATGAATTAGAACAGAACTGATATATAATTTACAAAATGTGTTTACAATTAAAATTATTATATGACTAACATGCATTTTAATTCAGCCCAAATAAGTCAATATATTGCAGAAGAACCTTTTGCTGAAATCTTTGCCCATTCCTGTTGCACCTTCAGATTGGATGGAGATCATCCATGAACCATGTCATTGCTGCTAAGGCTGTATGTTTAGGAAAGGTTGCCCTGCTGGGAGGTGAATCTCCACCCCAGTCTCAAATCATTTGCAGCTTGTGAGAAATTTCTTGACAGATTGTCTGGTTTTTAGCTCCAGACATCTTCCCATTATTTCAAACCAGCTTTCTTCTCGCTGTTCAAAAAGCATCCCCTGGGCAAGATGCTCCCACCACCATGTTGAACTGTATGAAATGTGTGTGTGAAGGTGATGGGCACCTTAAGTTTACCGCCACAAAAACATAGCCTACATGCCACATACAAAATATTATTGCACGTATGCCACAAACTTCAATTTGAATTTCATCTGAGCAGAGCACTTTGTTTTAAGGTTTGATGTGTCTCTCAATGACATGTTGAAAGCTACAAAAGGGATTTCTTGTTGTTCTCTTTTCAACAATGTTTTATTTTTTTGCAACTCATGCAAAGTTCACATCTGTGAGTGCACACCTGTCAGACACCATTTCGAAAAACTATACATTGAAGAATGTGGTTTTAACATGAGATATTTCAGAGGCATAAATATTTTTGCAAGGCACTGTGGAAATTTGTTTTTTAAAAACAATATGTGTCTCATGAGCTGTGCACCATTCTTGACTGCTTGAGTGTTTCAGGCAGCTGGATTTAGAATTTAGCAGATTTTTCCCCAGTACCAATGACGTTTACATTCAGCTTGGTATTGTTTCAGGTGCATAATTCAGATAAGTGCAGAGCAAGCTCTGTACCTTATTGCTATTGAGAAATGCGTACGCACAAAAAACTTTGGGTTCTATCCATATTTTCTATCTATATTTTTTTCTCCACTGTAGCTACATGAGAAACATTAACGTTCCCAAATAGCAGACTTTAGTGATAGATGCAAGTCCTCTCTGTTATGTTTTAGCATCACTTTTTAAATTTGAGCTGCAGAACATTGCACGAAGTTCCACACATAAACATTAGCTGTGTGTTCAGATTTAAAACGATGCTGTATTTGTTTGGTAGATGTAGGGATTTGTTTACTTTACTGTTTATGCCTGCATCTTGGACATATTGCCACTTGGTCACAGGACCTACACTCTACAATGAAAATACAAAATTTGCCTGGTGAATCTTTTTTCTTTTACATTATTTGACAGGATATGCAACATATAGATTTATGCTCATGCAAAGGTTTAGCCATGCAAAGAAACCATACACATCATCAGTAGAAAGTTTTGCTATGTGCCTGATGGTCCAAAGACCTTCACATAATCCAAAGATTTGTTAGTAAGCCTACAAAGAGAAATGCTTGCCACATACTATGATAGTATCAAATAAATAAAGTATTTTCTAGAGTGGAAGGAACCGAGCTCAAGCCCACAGAGAAAAGCTGTTGTATTAGTTAAAGGGGATGTGACTCAAAGCTGACCATGCATATATTGTGTGAATGCATTTGCTTTTGAACCCTTAAAGACTTTTTTAAAAAGTTGTAGCAGCTGGAAATTAAAAGAAAAGAGTGTGTCATATTTATTTTAAAATCTTGTCCAAATAAAATATAGAAGATTAAAGTTGCACCTGAAAATGTTCCTTTTTTACCACTGACCAAGTCATGCATGACCACAGGGCCTCTCCCTTTGAGTAGAAAACCATCATATATCATAAGCCACAATAGCAGAAAACCCTGCTGGTGGCTTATAGATTTTCCACACCCGCAAACACAGCAAACCCATCCACCATGGCACGGAAGATACAAAACCTAAGGCTATAGCAGAGTAACCAGTCATCCTCTTAAGGTTAACATTGTATTTGAATCAAGATAATTAGAAAAAAATCCTGGGGATGAATGGGGGAATTAATTTCACCAGAAGTGGTAGGCTGGCCTTTTTGTTCTTCTCCTCCACCTAAAACGGCGATTAGTAACATGATGGCTCTTTTTCTCTGCTGCTGGGTGAATTGCCTTCTCTTCTAGAGGATTTTTCTATCTTTTACCTCAAAGGGAGGCAGATGGAGGCATTCAGCTGGAGGTCCTGAATTATAGTAATTAAAAAAGACAGACAACCCTGAAAAGCCAAGCAAACATAATGTAAAAATAAAAAAAGCGAAGAGCAAGAAAAGAGAAATCAGATACTGCCTGTGCTTTATCAATTTCCAGTTTCCTTTTCCTTCCTTCTTTTTACCTCCTGGTTACTTCTGCAGATCAAAAATGTGTTCAGACATTTTTAGGAGTCTGCAATGCCGCTGATATGATGATTTGTGGCCTTGGCATTGTATATCTGAAGCCTTGATATTCCATGTTGGTGACTAATAATTCAAATGAAAGGTGACTGTCCAATGACCATACTGATAAGGGAAGCCTGGACATCTTGTACTTTGTGTCCCATCAGCATCTGCGTCAGTATGAATATTAGTGCATGCAGATGTCACACACATCTGCGTAAACAAGGTCAAAACTGAGGCTGTGATCTAGCCTCTGCCGTAAAACAAAGGATAAAGTTGAATGCAGTTGTGCCTACTTGTTATTTTCTTGTGTAAATGGGTGCACTTATCTCTATATTTGCAGCAATTGACATTCAGCACAGGCCTCCATCTCTTGTTCATACCCCCATATGTCTTCATATTAATCAGTAAAGTATGTCAAACATTTTTATCCAAATATTTACTGATCCAACTAAGATTTATTTTTAAGTGTTTTTCTTTGGTTAGATGTCATACGGTGGTAACAGAAAATGAGAAGACAAGTAACAGAGGGTTTAGCTTCACTACTTTGGATATTTTTTTAAACGGATATGTTTTCCTCCATTTATAAAAAAAACATCTGCATCTACATGGTCTCTCTGATTCTGCTTCACTTTTAAAAGAAATTCCTCAGCATGGCTAAAGCACTGTTAGGCTAAATATTCTCAAATTGTCATTGTTCACCCTTTCTTCTCAACCTTTGACTTCTCCTGTTTAAGTTTGAACATGGATACAGATTCAGGGCAAGGCCAGATGTCATTATGTGGTTTGTAAAGGACCCAAGCAAAGAGACTGCTGGGGTTCATGGTACCACCACTAATCGGTACCATGAGTCATTACCTTTGGTCAGGCTGAGTTCTTGCCCAGTGACTTCAAAGTCTTCAAAATTTGGCCAAAATCCAACCTTCCTGTTGGAAGCTGTGGTCACTTTTTGTTTGGTGGTGAAGGATTAATGAAGACTTTCTGTTGTGTTTTAAAATGTAATCTAAAAGTATTATTTGTTATTAGACAAAGTTTTAAATTTCTACACACTGTGAAGGAGAGTCAATCACCATGGAAACCTGTCTCAGTGGGTGTGGCTAAAGTGATGTCATAAATTGACCATACCAACGTTTTGAACAGTAATTCATAATGAAACAGATCTGATGATGTATCAGGGAGATATAGCCGTTTGAAAAATTCAAGGGGGTGCAGTTGTTCTGTATTCCAATGTAATCCAATTGAGCTGTTTCTTGCTTGATAAAGATCCTTCATAAACAGTTTGGAGCAAATCATGCATGTATGATTTAGAACCAATCATATCCAAATGGCGAGAAATATAAATTTGCCACGCAGACATGCCCACATGTGTCGAACCGCCACTGTTCTTGTATGAGTGAGAGTGTAAAAGGACAATATCCAACAGTGAAACAAGTCACTCCCTGTTCTAAGTGGATGGGGCTAAAGTGAGGAGTTTGCTCAGATACAAGTGTAAATGAAACAAAATGGCGTCTTTGCTCCAAAATCGCCAACCTCCTGTAGGGTTTGGACCATGGCTCTAAGAGATGTTTGTGTAGGTCTTGAGACACTACTTATTGTATCAAATTTCATAATCTTTGGTCAAAACATGGCTTGGGGTTGATTGTTTGTTTTAATGCTTCTAGAAGGCACGGTGGAGGTAGGGTTAGATTTTTCACCACCAATTTTTTGCCAAAATATCTTTTAGATGTTGGAGTAATATCCATCATATTGAATTTGGTGCAGATATAATGGCATATGAGAAAATGAGAGCCAAATGCAGTCTCACCACGTCTCTTGTCAACTTGTAATCTGTCCTCTGACACGATTTCAAGTAGATTAGGTCAAGAGGTTATTTACCAACTGAAAAAAAATGACTTCCTGTTCTTGGGTGGCGGAGGGCTTAGATGATGTCAGCGCATGACCATATAGTATTGTTGGGCCTCAAAAATGGATCAATCCCATCAACTTTGGTATAATTCTGTCTTCCTATCTGAAAGTTACAGCTTTTTGAACCCTAAATATGCTCAAAAACTCACCTTTTTGTCAACTTTTAATCCCCCATCCCTTAAGGGGATACTGACCAAATTTGAAGCCGATAGCTCAACATCCCTAGGAGGTTGTCAAAGTTGGACATGTGTAAAATCTCAAAAACCCTTAAAAATGAGTCTTTGACCTAAAATTGCTTCTTGTTGATTTTGTGACATTCCTACAGGTTTGGAGGGTACCAAATTACAAATGTGTACATTATAACAGTAGGCCTAGGTGAGTTTAAATGGCGCTGTGAAGCTCTTTGGCCTCGCACCTTTTATACTAAAATTTCATTAGAGGGACAATATTATGTAGAGTTCTCGTATGTGTTTAGGCCTCCAAAAAGCCACCTCATTTAGTTGGAGAATAATGATCAGCTTTCACTGATCAGGCCTAATAAGAAGAATTTACAGAAGAATCACAGGAAGACGAGGACATGGAGCACATGCAGAGTAACCAGTAATGAACAATAACAACCAGGGACATATGTAAAATAAAGAATGGAGAATAACACTTAATGCAAGAGAGCTTACAAGGGGGATTTGGAACAGCTGTGATGGAGAGCAAACAGGGAGACAGAAGGACTAACCACACACAAAGGAAACTGTAAACCAAGGAGGGGAAAGATTAAGAGGATACACTAAAAAACAGAACAGAACACAAGAAATTAAAACAAAAGAAATTAAACTTAAAGGAATAAACCAATATGGCATCACCTTTTCAACAACACCATAAAGGGATTTTTATCAAAAATCTCCAATTTCGAAGACATTTTTAGAAAATCTAAAAAAAACTAATCACAATTTAGCAGCCATTTTATGATCCATAGTTTTTGCAGCTTTGCAAAAACCTGAACAATTAATCACAGACTCAAGTGCATAGCAGAAAAATAGTCCTTAAGTTCATTAAAGTTTCTTATCTCTGCTTCAAATCATTTGCACAAGTCAACCATAATAAGAACATATGGGTAACCCCTAGATGGCATCAATTCAAGGAAATCCATCATGGGACGTCTGGAAGGTCCTGGTGTACTGTGTACACTGCTTACGTTGTCAGACTGATTTAAACCACACCTTATTTGTTTGCAGCAAAGTGGAAAAAAGTGTGGCTTACCCTCCAGTCGTTACCAGACAACATCCTGGTACTTACGAATCTATCATTGCCGTTCATCAGGACGAGAAAGTCATCAAGAACAGACAGGTCAAATGGATGAGGGGAGGTTGGAGAGATCCGTGTTCTGGCCTGAGGGTTTTAGATTTATTGCTCTGAGCTTTTAAATGAAATAGAGCCACTATTCTGTTACATGCTAGCTCGCCTAGTTAGATTACAGAGCCAGAGGTGTTGCTAATAAGCCAGTCAAAAAGGTCACAATCTCTTGCTACATTTGGACATACATGCAGCATGTGTACTCTGTTTCTAAGCACACCATATTATGTCACTCCCGCCTGCTCATATGGCCGCCTCCTCAGCAGTTGGTTGTGCATTTCATTCCTGATAACGAGATGTTAGCTTATAATCTTACATATACAGTATCAAAGTTTTATTCCTGTGAGCATTAAAAACAAAACCTTGGAAACTTTTCCAGGAGCAGGAGAGATCTCTCAAACTTATGAGCTTTCATGTGGTAAATGCTTTCTTTATCAACATGTCTTGTGTGTCCACAAGGTCCAAATTAATGTTTCATTAGTCAAATGGCCTAATAGGGAAAATAACCAATATACATTGAGGTAGGGCATAATGCAGTTTATTCAGAAAATATACAATTCGATAAAATAGGTGAAATAAAAAAATTGTGATTATGTCCACAATTTGTTGAAATACATATTTAACCAAATATATATTTAATATGCAGTAGTTTAAGTACGTGGACACACAATGGAAGCATCAAGGGACACAATGGTAACATGTAGGTATAACTGGGGTTACAAATTAGCTAAATTGTTTGTGCCTGGAGAAGAAGTGGCCCCTTTCTTTCTTTTTACAAGTATAACTATCAAGTGTTGGTTATACTCTTGTGTTAGAGTGTGGAAAAGCCCAATCTTTCACTACTGAAAGAAGGCAACTTGCAAGAAACATGTCATAGCTTCTAAAGACTTCTCCTATAAACGTTTTTGTATTTTCACATCCCTGACTGTTTTTAATATTTATTTTTGCCATTGAAAAAGCCATGTTAAACTGTTAATGACAAGCTTTGAGATTGAATTTAATATAGAAACTACACTTTTACACTTGCCTAATCCTTCCCAAGTTGGACCAGAACTCCCTCAAAACTGATTATTGTTCTTGAGGCGGGTGTGCCTGGCCAGTGTATAAAGTCTCAAAAGGCATTGAAACCACCAGTTCACAAAAACATCTCTATAGGAGCTGCCGCCATCTAATCTTTTCTGTCAAGAAAGTATTAAAGTTGCACTGCGAGATGAAAATGTCATTGTTTTCAGAACAGATCTGACCCACATACAGAAGTACATTCCGGAGAACGAAAATCAGTAAAATAATGGGTTTTCTTGTGCAACAAGTAATCAGGAACATGAACGAGTGAATCTCCAACTGTATGGAAGGAAGGGGAAGAGAACTGGTGAGACAAGGAACTAAAATGAGGCAGAACTAATGATAAATAACTAAGTTGAATAAGTGAACGGCTTACTAAGTAGATGCAGTCAGGTCGCCAGGGGTTGAGGGATTCGGGGTTTCGGTTTACAGAGCAGAGTTCGTTCTGATGTTTCCCCTGGTGCGGTTTGAGGGAGACTGGAAAAACCATGTAGTTATCCAAGGTGCAGATGCTTACGTTGGAGGGTGAACAGGGTACACTTATTGTCTTGATCCAAGAAACAGAGGAATCAGGAAGGCTGCCAGCCAGAGTGAAATCCAGTTGAAGTCAGTAGTTCAGAAAACGAAGTACTCAAAAACGTAGGAAGTATTAACCCACAGAACCTCTGAGACTGAAGTCTGTGTTCAGCGAGGTAAATCCAAGAATCAGGGTTTCAGCCTGCAAAGGAGCATAAACAAAGATACTTAGAGCACAAAAACGAAGCTTAGACTAGAGGTGGCTGAGTTCGTTACCACAGTAGGCAAACACTCTCACGTCAAAGTGCCAGCAGACTCCTGCTTAAATAATCCTCATGCAATCAGCAGAATAAGACGCACCTGTCCCCCAGCGCACCTGAGAACTCCAGCACCATCTGGGAAACTGAACACAATGTTGCAAGCACAATATACACAAAACACAACCCAAAAACCCCAACAGAAAAGGCTAATGTGCAACCTAGCGTCAGTTCAATGGCACGTTCAAAACTTGGCAGTCTCCCTTTTTGTCTCCCTCATTGTATTTGTAGATGGCACGAATCAAACTCTTTGTACTCTTTTAAAACTAAAATAACATTTAAAAGCATACAGTAAAGTATGTGTGCAGTAAAGATTTCAAGAAAGAAAAATACAGCAGTTTTTTTTTAGTTCAGTTTAGTTTTTTTTTTGTCTTTAGAGAGCCAAGCAAGTCTGTTTGCAATACTAGGGGATAAAAGCAAGCTACACAGCAGGGGATCTTGTAAATCCTCTGAAATGGCACAGAGTGATGGCAAATCATTATGTCAAAAAGGAGTTGCTGCTCAGTACCAGAGGGACACACAAACACACATAAACAAAGGTGGCCTGATGAGAAACAAATATTTGCAGCACATTAAAGCCTTCAACAGAAAAGGAGATCACAGGAGTCAATGCTTTTAGCCACTGTGGTGAGGCATAACCCAGTGGACAGGAAAATTAAAAGTAAACTATTGATCATTGATGTTTTCTGTTTATAATAATTCAAGTAAGCTCTGAACTGGGTAATTAGTGGGTATCAACAAGTGCAATATTCTGCGTAATTTACAATTTGGAGATCTGAAATAGATTTTAGAAGAACTTATACCTCTACAGTAATAAAGCAGATCTTTTAATTTTTTTTTGCTGGTATATTGGTGTACAATTGGGTCAGAGGATAAGCAGGCCCCTGTGGACTTTAGACAGATGCAATCCATCTCATGCTGTGCTTATGTCCTACCCCATTATGTCTCACTCATAGGCTTTCGAGAATCTGACAAGGAGCTGTAAGAAAACAAGCATGCCTTTAGGACACAGATTATTGGTAAGAAAGATCCCTGGAAGCTTGGGGGGCTTACAATCTTTTCTTCCTTATATAATCTGCATCATTGTTAATATGGTTTGATGTGAGAAATCAACAAGATGTCTCAGTGAAATACATTACAAAAGTGTTTTAAACTAAGTGTTTAAAGTCACCCATATAGTTTGAGTTAATGATCCAGTCCATTTTCACTTGTCATAGTATATTTTGGATGTAAAAAATATATGAGCCTTTCATAGCTTTAAAAATGTCTACATAGCAAATCATTATGATGAAGCATCTGAAGCAGTAATGCATGCATGTGCACAACTGCAGTTATGTCAGGTTGATAGTGTATAGATGTACCACATAACAAAAACGCAGCAGCACTATAAAGTGTGGGCAGGTCAGCATTTCAACAACAATGATGAGCCAGGTGTCTGTCCCTTGGCTTGATGCCTAGAAATGGCATCGGATCAGCAGGTTAGGCCCAGTGGGGGTTGTGGGGTGGTGCTGAGTGGAGGGGAACACAGATATATGAAGCTCTGTGGAACAGATGTTCCAGGATTTTTATGGAGGGTGTTAATCATGAAGCCACAAACATAAAGATTTAGTCTACAAGCAAAATCATTTCAGACAGGATGTTGCACTATGACAAATGTTAGTGGGGAAGTTCTGTGTTGTCCCAGAAGCAACCTTTACTGCTCCCAGAGCAGTTTTATATGCAAAATGATGCATCTGATCATTTTAAGTTTAGTCTCTTTATCTTTTCATGACTAAATATTTGATTGCTTTTAGTTTTACTTCACGTTTTAGCCTCACTTTTACACATGCACTGAAATAAAAACAAAATTAGGTTTCGGCAAGACAAGCAGAGCATTTGAAGAGAGTCAAAGGGCATTTCTATCGCCAGAAAAATGAGAGCGTAATCTTTTAGAGATTCTTTATTCCTTTCTTCAAGAATATTCAATTACATTCACTAGGATTCACCGCATTTGAGTTAAACTGAGGCGCACATATTATTGTATAGTGGACTTCCACAAGTCAGGTATAATTTTCTAATGCCTGAAGGTGCCACATTCATCAGTTCAAACAATTATGTGCAAGTATAAACACCATGGGGATGTCCAGTCACCCTAATCTGTTCAGGAAATAGTCAGGTTTGGTGTCCCAGACATTAAATTATTTTGGTGTAAAATAAGGGATATCAACTCAAGATCTATAGCAAATGAAAACAAAAAATGCATAAGAAACCAGCTGCAGGAACGGCTGAGCCAGTTTCTTGTTTCATTTCAATGATCATTGCCAGATTTGAACTTCTCTGAGGCAAAATGAAATGTAAAAACCGACGAGATCAGCAGCTAATTTAAACAGATACAAAAGCAAACAGCAATCCAGGATCCAAAGCATACATGTGTTACATCTGCACTGCTGGGCACAAACCTGTGGCCAAACAGAGATCAATCCCAGACATGTTTCTTGTACATTATAACACAAGCAAATAACATCAACAACCAGAGTAATGACAAAAGGCAGATTACAAATTATGCTTGTGAACAAGAAAACAAAGATCAAAAGGCCACTCAGACAGCAAGAAGCAATTGCTCCAAATGCAACAAAAAAAGCACAATTGCAGTTTGCAGATGCACACAGGGACGAAGACCTTAATTCTCAGTAGCAGTTCATTTGGTGTGATGAAACAGAAATTGAAGTGTTTTCCCATAATAGCAATTGCTAAATTTGAGGGACAGGCTTGCAAGCCTGAGAACACCATCCTAAATGTGAAATACACCGGTGGCAGCATCTTGTTGGGTGAGTATTTGGCTGCAAGAGGGACTGGTGTACTTTGGAAAATAGATAACATCACGAGGAAAGAACATTATGTTGAAATATCGAAGCAACATATCAAGACATCAGTCAGGGAGTTAAAGTCTGGGCACAGATGCGTAGTTATGTGGCTGAAGGAAAAGTGTCTAAAGGAAAAGAAAGCCAATGTTTTGGAGTGGCCATCACAAAGCCCTGGTATCAGGCCCATAGATAACTTGTGAAAAGAGCTAAAAAGGTGTGCAAACAAGACTGCCAACAATCTTTTTCCAAGTACACTAGCAAACTCTTGTGAAAAGCTTGAGGTATGATAAACAAAATGTTTGACCCCAGTCTTGCACTTTGAAAGACAGTTTTACCAAATAATAAGAAAAAGTTTAAACAATTCTCTCTCTTATTATTCTATCATTTAGTAAATCTGATTTGAAGTTAATGAGAAAAAGGGTGTCCATTTAAAACAGTGTATCTAAACTAGTAACATTTTAACCCAATCTAATCTAATCTATAATATAATATAATATTGGACTGCACAGTCTTGCAGCTGGTAGCACTGTTACCTTACATTGGGTTTGAATCCTGGCTAAGGCATTTCTGCAGGGAGTTTGTATGTTCTCCCCATACATGCATGGGTTCTCTCCGGGTACTCCTCCCACAGTGCAAAAACACGAGTGTTAGGTTAATTGGTTACTCTAAAATTGCCCTCAGTGTGCATGCATGGTTGTCTCTTCTTTGTGTCTCTGTGTTGCCCTGCGATGGACTGCATTAATCAGGGCCAAAACTGAAATGAAGAAAAATGAGTTAATTTTAGAGTTTACAACAGCTTTCTGTGTTTCTCTCTGGTGCCTTAAATGGGAACTCCTGGCACAGATCAGCACCCATCATCTGGATTAGAAAACACTTCACACCCAAGTAGACTCATACACACACATTTAGATACACACAGGCAAAAACGCAAACACACACACACACACACACACACACACACACACACACACACACACACAAATGAGTCCAACAAAACAAAACATCTGGCACTTCAGCACTCTATTAATCTGGCCCAGTCATGTCAACTCTCTCCCATGTGGGTTCAAAGACAATATCAGCGTAGAGCAGATGAGTTTGTGGATCACCACAAATAAAATCTGCAAGAGGTTATAATCAAGTAACTTGCATCTTTTACAAATTAAAGCACAATCAAACATTTAGCTCAAGTGGTAATCCACAGTGCTATTCTTTCTGCCCCCTAACCTTCCATAATGGACTCCTTGAAGCCAACATCCCAATCACCCCATCCACGCTCCGGAGTCCACACTGCCTGCTCACTGTGCCGAAACATGATGAACCGTTCACCCCTATGGGAATTTCTCCTCCCAGTTTGCTAGCGTCAGATACATGTGTCTGTCAGCCTGAGTAGTTCCAGCAGCAGCAGCATAGTGGCAGCAGCTGTGACTTGGTTCAGACATCAGGCTGCCTCTCTGTGCCATTCTGCTTTAACTTGCCTGAGAGGGAGCACACTCGCTTTTCTTGCTCTTCAAGAAATATTTGTTTGCAATTTCTTTGGCTTTAGGGCAGATTATCTGAAATTCATGCATGAGAAAACAATGCTGCTTTGGTGTAAGAGGAGACTTTGTGGAGCTGATCGGAGTGTTCTTCTTACGCAGGGATGCCCAAATCTTTCCGGTGTCCACCCTACCCTTCAGACTGTTTCTTTTTTCCCTCTCTATTGAGACTTTCCCCTCCGGATCCCTGTGGCATACAAGGGTCAGGTCAGCAGGATTTCTCTTCCACCAGAGTTCTCTAAAGCTGTGTTATGATCCTCTTCCTCGGTGCCACAATTGAGCCAAAGGCTTCCCAGGCGAAACAAAGGGATTAACTATGAACTTTGCACCCTTGGAGAGACAACGCTCTGCTAAACAGTAGACTGGGAAATTTGATCAAAGTAAACTGTGAGTATATTCATACTTTGGTGACTTTTTAAAATTATTTTACACTAGTGGCTAGCTAAGTCTCAAGAGAATCATGACTGAACGTGCACTTTTTTATTAATGCACAAAGGCTTGACCTGAATTCGAGGGGAAAAGACATCATGTGTGCATATGGGCACGTCTGAGAGGAGATGTATTTTTAATGAGCCTTTTTACCCTAATGAACAAAACAGAAGATGTGCTCCTGAAAAGATGCATGTGCATTAGTTCTTCTCAAAGATTTATCATACAAGTAACTGTATATTCCTGCCCAGACACATTACATTTTCAATTACTATTTTACTTTTAAATTGCTGCCAAAAATGTGTACTTTATAGGTTTGAAAATTGCAAGTACATTTTATTTATTTTTTTATCTCAAAAAGCATTTTTTGTTGTAATCGCTCATCTTCTGCAAGAACCTTCATCCAACTGTAACATATTTCTCTGATCATTAATCTGGAACAGGCACACCCAGTTTTAAAGTTCTGTCATTTTCCTCCTCCTGTTTCTTTTCTACTCTATGTGTAAAATCCAATAATTGCATGTAATCTTTTTCAGGGCTTTTTTTTTTTTTTTTTACAATTTTACATTTTTAGGCTGCTGTTATTTTCAACAGAAAAGCGATCAATACTTTTCACAAACAGCCAAGTCTCACAGCCTTTCCTCTCCTGCTTTTTGATTAACTGGAAATGACAATACAGAGAGGGATTAAGCAGTGAAGCGTGATTTTAACGAGTCTTTCCAGTCCCCACAGATCTTGTGAGGTGTTACAACAAATGTGAAACTGGTTCTGGGTCTCTTAAGAAAACCCAGAAAGTAGTTGTCTCAACAGAGAAATGGTTTGGTGGGTTTAGAAAAATAATCACCAGACTGTGAATAAGTTATCAGGAAGTCTTTCAACAAAGAATGTCTGCTTGTGTGTTGGTGAGAAGCTGCTTGGCCTCCAGTAGCTTTTGTTTTGCACACAAATGATCTGTTTAAAGAAAATTCGGCCAATTACTGGCAACATCAAACTATGTTCATGAAATGAAAAAAAAGGCAGACTCAGACATATATTTCAAAGACTCTGAGCGAGAACACAAATGATTTTATAGCCAGATCATTACTGAATTGAAGGGATGCTTATGAAATGCTGTAGACACTAAAAAAATAAAACTCCCATTGGCTTTCAGTGTTATCGTTTTATTCCCTTCAGCAGCTGCCAAATCCACTGTGGGTCCATAAGCGGATCATAATACTCATCAAATGATCCTATTTATGGTTTCTCATCATAGGTTAGGTCTAATTTGAGTTTACTTTTGCATTAAAATCATAGCTAAGATGAAACACTGGAAACCCAAATAGAACTTTGGCATGACAAAACAGAACGATTTGCTTTTATTTTTCTTATTTTTTTCCTTTGACCAAATATACATTGCTCTGACAAGGAAAGATATTAATATAATTAGTTTGATGTCATTGTGTATTGCACAATGACATGTTGTGCACTAGTGGAGCACTAAATATTTTTTAAAGAAAATAAAATATAACATGTTTTCAAACTATAATAACTCTACATAACCTCCTGCTGATAGATAATATTTATGAGAGGCACATAACCCCATTTCTTTATCTCCAGCAGTCTATGGGCGAGAGGCAGAGTACACCCAGGACAGGTCGCCAGTCCAACACACAAACAACCATGCATACACTCATTCATACATCTAAGGGCAATTTAGAGAAACCAATTAACCTAACAGGCATGTCTTTGGACTGGGGGAGGAAGCCAGAATACCCATGCAGAAAGACCGCCAGCTGGGAATTGACCCCAGGAACCTTCTTGCTGCAAGGCAACAGTGCTACCAACTGCGCCACCGTGCAGCCCCTGACCTAAAATGTTGTGTATGAAATGTTCAAAATTTCTATGGTACAAAATGGTAAAAGGGTGAAATACCCAGCACTGGCTCAGAAACAACATTCTCACACGTTTCCAGGTGTGACAGAGTGATGTGATGTGTAGTGCTGTACTGACAGAATCGTCCATTGACTCCTTTGCCCTGTATGCAAACTGGTGTGTTTCAGGAGTTCATTGTAATACTGCTCTATGTAATGCAATTTATGTTCCTCAAAACATTTCATAACAGCTGAAGTTGCAATTAGTAACAAATTCTTAAGGCTACTAATTGAATGCAGTCTTTTGAACGTGCAATTGAAGAAGACTTCAGGCATTTTAGGACAGTGCAGGAGCAAAGAGAGACAATCATTCAGTTATTTGCTATCAGCACTAATATTTCAGAAGCTTTTAATGCCAATATTCCTCTTTCTCTTCTGCTTCAAGAAAGACTAAACCAAAACTAATTCAAGGAATATATTTTTTCCAGAAAGCTACATATGCTGGGATGTTGTTCATGGGTCAGTGGGCTGACTGCAGAAGACACTAACCAGTGTGCCAAGGAGCTGTGGGCTGATTTGAAAATAATGTATAATAACCGCTCAGCTCTACATGACATCCTTTGGCTCCTTTACTTTGACTCACTACTCTGTCGTTGTCTATGATGTCCTCTTCTATCTTTCATTTGCAAAGTAAACATGATACCGGCTTTCTTGAGCTGCAGTGTTATGACCAAAGCAAGGGTGTACAGAAAGGTTACTGATGAGTAGGAGCAGTGTGTGGTGAGAGCCTTCATGCAGTGCTGCAGGACAGAAACAGTGATGGCCAGGTGCCATGGACCTCAAGCCAGCCTTCAGCGCCTTAGCATGAAGGCTCAGCATGGATTCGTGCTACAGTCTGTCCTCCCTTAAAAGCAGGGTACTGTTAACTAACGGATCAGTGATCATTACTTATGCATAGTGAGCTAGCACAGTATTTCAAAAGGATATCAGATACTCTTTGGATGTGTATGTAATAAGGGAGTCTCAGATTTCTTGGCCAGGCATTGCGATTTCCTTGCACAAATATGCAAGCAGATTCAAGAGAAATGTTTTTATAGTATTTAACTGAAATGCATTTCAGTTAATTTAGAATCTGCTTTACAACAGCATCTTAAGTACAAGCATGAAAATTCAGCAGCAGTACTATTACAAGGTTATTTTTACTGCCCACGCAAGGTCAGAAACCTTCCCCCCAGTAATTTATCATATGTGATACCAAACACTATCCAAGCAAAGTCCAACAACGGGTCACAACAAATATATACCATTTATCAAGATGCCCATACTCTCGGTTCCAGATGTACCATTAAATTGTTTTCAGTCTTAGTTTAGAGGCTATTAGTGAACTTGACTTGTTCTACCTCTTGACCCCAAGAGCTTTTCCAATTGCGTATACTGTACGTGAGTGTGTGCACGTGTCTGTGTTTACAGGGTAAGTTTCATAATCTGGTTTTACATTGCATATCCTCTTTTTGTTCTGAAAAGTTAGACTGTTTTTACTGTAAAATTATTCATGGATAAATTTGTTTTACTCATGGAAAAACTTGCTTTATAGAAACATTTTGTCATGTCAGGAATGTTTTGAGGAGGTGTTCTGAGAAAGTATTTGCACTGTTGAATTTTTTCCTATTTTATGGTGCTACAACCAAAAACTTAAATGTATTTTATCAGAATTTTATGTGATAGCGCAACACAAAATAGTGCGTAATTACAAAATAGGATTAAAAAGATACATAGTTTTTCCTGTATATCACTTTAGACGTCTAAAAAGAAAAATAATTTTTGCCTATTGGTTTTGGCAAAAAGCTCAAGTTCACTGATACAGCATAAATTTATCTACATATATTAAGTTTCCAAATCAAATTTTTGCAATAAAGAGCTGACAATCTCAGTCAATATGTGTAGTTGAAATACATCTCTTTGAATCAAGCAGGTATTACTCAAAAGGGAGCTGCAGTGGAGGAAGTTTCAAGAACCCCCAGGAGACAAAGGAAAGGTGCCAGTGGCTGCTTATGCATCGTTCCATTTATCTCTGAAGTTGGAACAGGACTATGAAGTTCTTTTCTTGAAGTCATCTTGCAGTCCAAGGGTTGAGAGTTCAATTCCAGATTCCTCCTGCCACAAGTTGATGTGCCCTTGGGCAAGGTACTTAACCTCAAATCGCCTTCCGATCTGTGATCGGTGTATGAAAATGTGCTCGTTGGTGAGTGCGTCTTGGTGAATGTGGCTCTAGTGTAAAGTGGTCAGTATAACCGGACAGCACTATATAAGTTCAGCCATTTACCATTTTATTTGCTGCTTCTTGTCAGACCTTAGATTTGACCCTGTATTTGTTTCTACCATTGACAGATCGTCATTCAGAAACAAAAACAGAGTTAAAGAAAGTCCACACTGGTATCCTTACAGCAACAGAGGAACCATCATGACCCTTTGATGGAATCAAATCTGTAAAATTGTCTCTGGCTTTTTTGATTCAGATGGCAGGTTACACCACTATCCTCAAAATCAGAGGACTGCTTATTGGAAAGAGAAAGGACGGTTAATATTACTGCAAAAGGACTTGTTTCATTCTTTATTTTAGCTTTTTAACCATTCACATACCTTTCAGACTCAGGTTTGAGCATGTTCTCATGATTTACGGCTCTGTTAATTCGCTCTCATTGATAAATTTATGGTGCAGTCCGTGGTGCTGATTTAGGAAGATCCAACTGGAAGACGAAATCATTACAATTTCTTTGTGAATTCATAATGATTTCTTTTATTTTTCTTTATGCACATGAATTTTAAATGAGGAATGTTAAGGTTTTTCCATCATTTGCCAGATTTTCAACCAAATCCAGATCTGAATCAAGAATAGAAAGAATTTGTTGAACTTTATTGTGCAGCTTTTGTAGTTATTTCACTTTGTAAAGTTGTAAACACAACACGCCATGGAATATTATTTATGTGCCTCCTGGATGGCTTCAGGAATTCTAACATTGCGCTGTTAATAGGAGGCTTTTGAAAATGACAGTTATTTCTCAGTTTTTAGGCTTTGATTACAACCATTGCTAGGAACAATGTATATCTTATCAGAAGAGCTCTTAAGTTGAGAGGGCTATTAAGACAGATCTTCCTTTCTTGAGTGTTTCTTTTTCTGTTTTGTCCATCTAACGTTTTTCATACTAAGGAGATTAGGAACAAATGGAGGTGGATTGATTTTATCGGGCCCAACCATGCTACTTTTCGGGGGAAATGTGATGCTTCAAGTGTTACAGTGCCTCGCAGACATATTTATATTCTTTACATTGTTTTCACATTTTACAACCACAATTTTTTATATATTTTGTTGGGATGTTATATAATTGACCAATGCAAAATACATACCTGTGAGGTGAAAAGAAACTAATACATGGATCTCAAAAGTGTTCAGTTGATTAGTGTTCAGTCAATAGTTTCTAGAATCACCTTTCGCTGCAATTACAGATTCAAATATATGTCTGTATCAGCTTTTCACATCTACAGACTAAAATATTTTCCATAATCTCTGACCAGCTTCCCTGTCTTTGCTGAAGAAAAGCACCTACGTGGCAAGTTTCTACCACCAACATCTTCAACAGTGGAAAAGATATGTTCAACATGAAGCACAGTGTAAGTTCTCCACAACTTCTATCGTTTGAATGTAGGCCAAAAAATTTCTTTGCTGCCATCTAACAACACCAACGTCTTCTGATGCATTCCATTCGTGCTTTGTGGCAAACTTTTCTGGCTTTCCTGTAGCAATATTTTGTATATTGCTACTGTTACATAGAGGGTCAATTTGGGAAACAAAACTAATACTTGCCCTGTCAACAGGTTTTCCCACATGAGTTAAGGATCTCTGCTGCTCTACAGAGCTGTCATTGGCCTCTTGGATAAGCTAAGTTAGTTGATTATACAATAGGTAGGACTATCAAGAGACTGGATTCACATGCATGTCAAACTCTTATTTGTAAAACATTTAGAAAATCATGTATTATTTTGATTGCAGTTTACAATTGGGGTCTAGTTTGCAATGGTTATTTAAAGTCCCAAGAAAATACATTGAGATTTGCGGTTATGTGACAAAATGTATTTTTAAAAGGCACTACCTCACAAATATAGGTTTCTTTTTTGCAACAAATAGACTATGATAACCTATTTTAAAAAACCTATTCTCTTTAGTATCTCAGGGAATTTAACTGTCCTGATATTCCATTTCCTACAGTAATGTTTTAATTAAAACTGTGAAACCAGGCAGGTCTGTATGAACTGGAAAAAGGCAGTGTTGGTCAACAAGAAAATAAATGACTGTACACTGTGTTTCAGAGCCAATTCCCCCAGCATGGTGCTATTTATTGACCACTAAGGGGATAATGTGAGAAGCCATCAGAGCCTACATGTGTGCCAGTGACCGGCTGGAAATTCAGTTGTTTCAACCCACAGTTTCTTGTTCTTTTTTCTTTTTCCATCAAGCCTAAACTCATTGTTTATCCACATCAAGAGACATAAAACTTTTATAACCCTGAAAGTGGATTTATGGTACTGTTGCTTTGGTCATTTTTAACTATTTTGGAGTTTGGAATGAAACACACAGGATACAGAGTCTTGGCTGGATTCATCAAAAATCATGACTCCATGGTGACCAGTTGGCTGGAAGTTTTTCAGGAGGGAGTAGAAAGTCTGCTTGGGAAAGACAGGAGTATAGGTCATTAACTTCAGCGACATAGTGCTCCAGTTCAGCATACACTCTGTTTTCGTTCAAATAGGATCATTTACACCTGCAAGAATAGTAATGCCGCTTTAATTCAACACCGAACGTGTCTCCGGCGACATATTTGGACAAGTGCGCTTTGAGTTACCTTAACTATGAGACAGTCTGTGCTATCTGGAAAAAGTCCAACAGTTTCTGAAAGCTTCACAGTCAACGTGTAATTACGATATCACTCGGGCTGTTGCAGGAAGCTAACAAAACAGCCGCGCACACAGACGGTTGTGGAAAAAACAAGTGAGTGAAGAAACGGAGCACAGAGAAATATTCCAACAGCAAAAATGTGTTTGAAATGTTTCTCCCGTTGAGCACTTGCATTTCTTGATAATTTTGAGATTGAAGGGGCGCCTGACGGAGGAATCTCTGACGAAAAAAGGTAATGTAAGACCTGTGAAGTTCCGGGTTGTATTTCTAAATCACTGAAGCTCGATAATATCTAGTTTTTACTATGTGTAGACTATTGTTGGTGTAAACTGAGATTTCTGGTGTGTAAATTCAGTTAACTGGAAAACCAGGAAATGGGCCACCACTGTGTTCCAGCATCTCTGCAACCAAAGCACTGCATGGTAGTGGGAGGACTGTGACGTGGGCCTGCCAGTGAGACAATTTGAAGGGACTGGGTCTGCAGCTAAAGAGAAGAAAATTTCAGAAAAAAACTCCTGGTCATAATTTTTAATATTGGCCTGTTTTTGCACATTGAAAGACAAATCTGTTATTTTTCAGTTGGTATGTTCCTTACTGTTCAAACGTTATTTTTAATATCCAAAATTATTTGTTCACATACATCTGCAGTGTTTTTCTTTCACTAAGACCCTAAAATCAAATTCCATTTTTGTTTTTCTTCTCTTAAGACTGTTAACACACTCTTTTATCACACAGTAAATAACTGCCACACGTTGAAAGTTCAGTGTCTTCTAGAGAAATGAGTGAAACCATTAACTCACAGGACATTTCCTGTCCTTTTTACAGTTGAAATAGGCAAAACAAAAAAAAAAAAAACAAAAAAGAGACTGAGATATTGAAGCTTAGGTGTTAAAGGATTACAACCGGTCAATATTATTGTCAATTAATATTGCATGTCACTACATTTTGTTTTTAGATATTTAAATTGAAAGTACAAAGCTAAAACCAAATCCTATCTAGTTGACATGTTTCCAACAGTTTGGCACATATAACAAAGAAAACCTGAGACTGCACACGTGCTGGAGGTTTATGTGAAGGGTCTCTGCTGCACTCTACTGGTAAAGAATAGCAAAATAATTTATCTGACAAGGGTTTCACCCAAGTGCCTTCCTTCAGTGCCAGATCAGGGTTGGTGCCAAGGTTGGTGATAAACCGGTTCTGTAGTAAAAAATATAAAGAGCTGCATGAGAGTTACCATAGAGCCTCCTAATTATGGAGGATGAACATCATACGTGCTCCAATCCCTCACATTATGAAACCTTAAAATGCAGGATGGTCATCTTCCCTGAAATAGTTACTGGAATGGTTATATCATATAAAAAAAGCAAATGAGTCAGAGTCAATCAAAAGGTTCTTTAAAGTCTCAACACAGGGACATGTTTTGATTAAATTTTGCTTTGTCATCATTAAATCTGTGCTGTTTACTCTTAGTCTATACAATTAAACCTGCATTTGTCATTAAAGTACAAATTTCACATAAATTATATATGAAAGCAAACATATAAAAGCTAATTATATATATAGATATATATCTATATATATATATATATATATATATACACACACAATAAAAAAGGATTCACTGTTGCCCAAATCAATAATTTCTTTTACAAAATTACAGTACAACAACTAAACCTTATGTTTGCCACGTTTTGTTTAACACATAGCAGTTGTCATCTTTGTTTAAGCTGACATGATATTGATACGAGAAGGAATGCTTCTGCTTGAAAATGACTTGTTCTTGATGTATCACGTGCTTATGCGTTTTTTTTACAAGGAAAATTACATTTTTAGACGATTACAGCATCCACACAATACATTTCTACATCGCAATCACAAAACATGTTGAGCCTTCATTTATGTTGTCAAATTCTGAGTTTGTCGCAAACCAGAGTTGTTTATTTTGTTTTAGAGCTGCACCAATCAGAATGTTGTGGCCTATTTTCCTTCTCAGATAGTTGTAAATCGTTGACATGCCAATAATGACTTTGGTTGATTCCAATGTGTCTCAGAAGGCTGTAAACATGATCCTTGAACATTTCCAGCCTGAGAGAGGCTGAAAAGGTAACAAGGAGAAAACAGAGCTATTTGTACTCTACTACCTTCCCAGTTGTTATGCACTGAAGGTACTGATCTCTTTAGGGGTCTGAATGAATTGCAGATATACTGTACCTTGAAAATAGCAAACTTTGAATCCTCTTCAACCTCTCAACCACCAGTACAATCCTTACTGAAGAGTATTGTTGGGCAACGTGGTAGTGCATGCACAGATCAGAAAAAGATGAGATTTTCGAGTTTCCGACTCAACAGTCAGTGATCAGCACTGATCAAGCTAAAAATCCTCCAGTTCTGGTTAACAGTCAATTTCTCTGTGTATCTTTTATTATTTGACCACCTGGCAGATATTTGAGATTACTGTGGAATAGCAATGACAACAATGCCAAGTAAATTCAAAATGTAGGTTTAGTAATGGGTACTACATATACATATAACTAGTATTTTTCTTAACATTTGATGTTTGACAATTTCATACACAAAATGTTAAACTGATTCATATTTGCCTGACGGAGCAGTCTTTTCTTTTTCTTTGTTCCAGAAGCTCTTCCTGAAAATGGCAGATCCAAACATGCTCATGATGGATGAACACCTGTAATACCGAGAAGATCATGGAAGGAGAAAACCTAGTTAACTCCACCGGAAATAACAGTACAATGGACATTAACCTGGGCACTCAGAGTCTTTGGGAGGTGATCACCATCGCGACTGTGTCTGCCATAGTCAGCCTTATTACCATTGTGGGCAATGTTCTTGTAATGGTCTCCTTTAAAGTCAACAGCCAACTAAAGACTGTGAACAATTACTACCTGCTGAGTCTGGCAGCTGCTGACCTCATCATAGGGGTTTTTTCTATGAATTTGTACACCTCTTACATCCTGATGGGCTACTGGGCTTTAGGAAACCTGTCATGTGATCTGTGGTTAGCAGTGGACTATGTAGCCAGTAATGCCTCAGTCATGAACTTGCTTGTGATCAGTTTTGACAGATATTTCTCAATCACTCGGCCTCTGACTTATAGGGCCAAACGGACTCCGAGACGGGCTGGAGTTATGATAGGTATGGCTTGGCTGGTGTCTCTGATTCTGTGGGCCCCACCTATTCTTTGTTGGCAATATTTTGTCGGTAAGAGAACTGTTCCTGAAAGGCAATGCCAGATTCAGTTTTTCTCTGAGCCTGTTATAACATTCGGGACAGCAATTGCTGCTTTTTATATTCCTGTGTCGGTTATGACAATTCTCTACTGTCGAATATATAAGGAGACAGAGAAGAGGACAAAAGATTTGGCGGAGCTGCAGGGTGTTAACCATCAAATGCACTCTGGGGAGGTAGAGCCTCGGAAGATCGTCTTAAGATCATGTTTTAGTTGTAAACTGAGATCAACTTCACATGATCAGAAACATGCTTCCTGGTCATCATCCAGCAGAAGCAATGCCAAATCCACTGGGTCCACCAGCGATGAGTGGTCCAAAGCTGGTCAGCTGACTACTTTCAACAGCTACGCCTCCTCTGAGGATGAGGACAGGCCGGTGTCTCCAGTGGGGCTCAAGCCCTCCCTTGGGAACCAGGTTTGCGAAGCAAGCAGAGGTGTTGTGGGCGGTGAGAGTGAGCAGCTCAGCAGCTATGATGAAGATAGCTTCTTCCAGACACGTCCCAAAAGCAACTCTCAGACAAGCAGCAAATGTGTGTCCTACAAGTTTAAACCTGTACCCAAAGATGCTCACGTGGAGCACCAGAGCAAAAACGGAAACACCAAGTTGGTGTCTTCAACGTTCTCCTCAGCTGAGTCCATGAGCGCTCCCTCCACCTCCTCAGTGTCCAAGCCTACAGATACATCTCTGAAAAGCCAGATCACCAAAAGAAAAAGGATGGTGCTGATCAAGGAGAAGAAGGCAGCTCAGACTCTCAGTGCTATCTTACTGGCATTCATCCTTACATGGACTCCTTACAACATCATGGTGCTGATTTCCACCTTCTGCTCAGACTGTATCCCACTCTCCCTCTGGCACCTGGGCTACTGGCTGTGCTACGTCAACAGCACTGTCAACCCCATGTGCTATGCCTTGTGCAACAAGAACTTTCAAAAGACCTTCCGCATGCTGCTGCTCTGCCGGTGGAAAAAGAAAAGGATTGAGGAGAAACTGTACTGGTATGGACAAAATCCTGTAGTTAGCTCCAAGCTGACATAAATTACTTTTTTTTGTAAATTCTGGGTTTGTACCAACAATCTTGGCATTGTAAACTCAGATTCTACATGTTAGGTGAAGTGCATTTTAAACTGTTAATCAGTACATATGGTGTAGTGAAAAATAACTGCTGCTAAAATCCCCCAAAACAAGGAACGTACGTAATGTTTTACAAACCCTGACCTTCTTCACATTTTGTCATAAAACTGCAAACTTCATTGTATTATATTGGGATATTTTTATGTAGCAGGCTTATTGCAGGCTAATGCATAATGGTGAAATGGAAAAAAAAAAAAAAAGTTTTTTACAAGGAAAGAAAATATCTGAAAATGGTGGCATGTATTTATATTTTGGCATTCGCTGGCTCCGCATGTCTTTTGGAGAATGTTTGAACCAGTTATGCAAATCCAGAGATGGAAATACATGCCCATTCAAATTAACTGGAAAATCAGATTGGCCCGAGTACTAATGAACATAAGTGTTCCGGTCTTGCCAGAAAATCTCTATTGAATTTACATTGACTGGGAAATTCCAACATATAAATACGCTTTGGTCTGAACCATTCAGCTGTGGTTCAGGGTGTATGTTTTGGGTCATTGTTTTCCCTGAAGGTAAACCTCTGCCCCAGTAAGGTTTTCTTCTGAGATTGTCTCATATTAGCTCCATTCAGCTTCCCATCATTTCCCTTCTCTGTCCCTGCTGAAAAAAATAATGCCATGATCCCATTTCTTCATAAGGGATGGCATGTTCAGGATGATGTGCTGTGTTAGTTTTTCTCCACCATAGTTTTAATAATATGCTGTGTACCCTATATAGCTGGTGGAAAACTGGAAATTTTAGCTCTTTCTTCACCAGTGCTCTCTTACAAACCTCTGAGACTTTCTCAGAACGTTTGTATTTATACTGAGATTAATTTACACCTGGGGATTTACTAATTAAGTGATGGCAGTTGGATGCTCTGAATTTTATTTAGAGGTATTAGAGTAAAACAGGATGAATACAAATGCATACCAGACTCATAGCAACAAGTGTTCAAAACCATTTGTCAAATCATGTTCTATCCATGTCACAATTATGTGTACTGGTCTATCATGTTAAATTCAGAAAAAAACAGATTTTTTTGTTGTTATCTGACTAAATGTGAGAAGGGTTTAAGTGGTATAATACATCTGAGGGACACTGTAAATGTGACACTGTAAATAGGTTTAAAAATGATATAAAATCACATTTTCTCATGGGCTTTATAATTACAGCATGTTGTGCATTTTGGTACATATTAGTAGTCCAGCATTCAATTTTGTCTCCCAAAAATCCCAAAATTGTGAAGTTTTTGAGCATTTTGTTTATAGTTACAGATTTAATTTTAAAGGGCTAATATTTTACATGTTCTAATGTTTGAGAATTCACTATCTTCATAAAAAATCTTAACATACTTTTGTCTGTCCTTTGTAAGAATTAAAATATATATTCGGTTTCATTGGCATCCCATCTCACCAGTCATACTGAAGATGGATTTTAAGACAAACATGTAAATCATTCTGAATTACTTGCTATTATTGTCTTTGTTTACGTTAGGAGGGAGGCTGGAGGAAGTCAATTTTCTATACTTTCATCCTCAGGATTTTTGTCTTTCACTGGTTTTTAAATAACTTTATATTCTAAATGTTGTAGCTAAATGCTGCTAAATCATATCTTTCCTGTGTCTCTGGCAAACATGTAACATTATTTTGGATTTTTTCATTGAGTTTACTCTAGTATAAGCTATTATGTTATATATTTCTACATGATTACCTACAATTTGGGGAATTAAAGACATGCTTTACTATGACTATACAGTATATAGATGTGTATTGGAGATACAGGTAGAACTAAATCTGTCCTGAAGTGTTTTTTTTTTTTTTTTACTGTGCTTGAAGTTTGTGGCTCCTTTCAGTATTTTGTTGTTGTTAAAGGTATTTCTCAATAAAAGGTGAGGAAGTAAATATCAATCTCAGTGCCTATCGCTGACAAATATATATTGTCAGCATCTGTATTGTTTATATATATATATATATATATACACAGGGGTTGGACAATGAAACTGAAACACCTGTCATTTTAGTGTGGGAGGTTTCATGGCTTAATTCGACCAGCCTGGTAGCCAGTCTTCATTGATTGCATATTGCACCAGTAAGAGCAGAGTGTGAAGGTTCAATTAGCAGGGTAAGAGCACAGTTTTGCTCAAAATATTGAAATGCACACAACATTATGGGT
>JAHUTJ010049858.1:0-26485 GCA_036250325.1 Characodon lateralis | reverse complement strand
AATATATGAATGTTAAATTTTCATCATGACATTATGGAAAATAATGAACTTTATCACAATATGCTAATATTTTGAGAAGGACCTGTATATATATATATATATATATATATATATATAATTAAAAACTGCACATGTTCATACATGCATATGTAGTGAGAATTTGGTCTATGTCGGTTGCTGTGTGTTGTCTTTCTGCAGCAAAAGACGTCTTCATTGGTGTAATAACTGTCTTGCCAATAACACACAATTCTGTTTCTGATGCAGTTTTTCTTAATAGTTTTAAATCCTAGTCACTCTGAGTTTGTTAGAGGATAGCTTTCCTGCCTCCAATACAGCAAGAACTCATTTCTGACAAAGAAGATGACCCAATAATCTCACACACTGGCTAGAATACATCATGCTTCATTTTTAATCGTTTATGCATGGCTGCAGCCCACTATGACGCAATGGCAGCAGATCTGTTAAGGACACACAGAATGATTAACACTACATTGCTCTTCGTCCTTGTTCGGTGTTCATCTGTCAGCATGAGGCTGAACCTGGCAGCTGGTGGATAGACACAGCGATCTGTCGGGATAAAAAGGGGGCCCGCAAACAGAAATAGCTAATCAGCAGGTAGGCTGTTGTTAAAATAACTGAGAAACTAAGTTCAAAGTTTATTGGTGTGTGTTATGGGAAGAAAGTGGCACAAAATACAAATGGATGGAATTAGAGACTGTGAGACCTTTGACATTGACATCTTTGAATTTAGTTTGCATGTTTTTCTTCCAAGTTTGTGTCTCCTTGGTAACTTTACATCCTTTTTTGTAATCTCGATGACATGATCAGGAACCGGCTTGAGTGCGGGATTAATGGAGAGAACATTCAGCGGCGCTTACTGTCAGAGGCGGATGATAAACTTACACTGGCGAGGGTAGTGGAAATAGCAATGTCCATTGGAGCAGCGGCTAAGGACGTGGCGGAGCTACAGCCAATAGGGACAGAGGCTGCTGTCCTCAAAATAAGACCGACTACCCCATACAGTGCGCCGTCTGCGGTGGGATGCCACAGCTGCAATCTTAGCTCATCTGATTCCAGGTTCAAAGAGGTGGTTTGCCACAACTGTTGAAAGAGGGGACACCTGGCCCGAAAATGTCGTATCTCCAGCTGTCCAAAACAGAAAATGGAAAACAGATCTGGGCCAACTAATGTTCTGGAGCAGGAACGAGATGAGGAGGACTACACATACATGCTGAATGCCCTTGATGGAGAGGAAAGAGTGAGACCCTACAGAAAAAAGGTAACGATAAATGGGCATTAAATTGATTTTGAAATTGATACTGGAGCAGGCTTGATGATTGTGAATGAGAAAACCTATAGAGAGATTGGGGCAAACTCCAACATACATAAATCAGACTATACACTATAAACTATACACCAGAGACAGTGTTGGAGTGTTAGGGAAAAAATACACCAGAGTCACTTATAAGGGCTGCCCTTATTTGTGGTTAAAGGAGAGGGGCCAAACCTGTTGGGGAGAAACTGGCTTAGATCGGTGAAACTGGACTGGGGGGCCATTTTCAGATTATAGACAAGTCTGCAGACATTGTAGAGGCTGTAGACGGCCCCAATTGTTCGAATTTTATAACCAGATCACAGTACAAGAATATGTGGTGACTGTAAATTCAGCGTCCAAATTGGACAAGTTCGCCATTCCCAAAACTGAAGACCTTTTGGCAATATTGGGGGGGGGGACAAAAAAAAAAAGAGCAAAATGCGTGTTCATGGCTCGAGAGGTTACTTACCTAGGGTACAGAATCAGCCGTGAGGGAGTCCATCCAGTTGTTGACAAAGTCAAAGCCATTGTCGATGCTCCTCGACTATAAAATCAGTCAGAGCTGAAATCATTCTTGGGCATGCTTAACTACTATCACAGGTTTTTGCCTAGCATCGCCACTCTGCTCAAGCCTCTGCATGAGCTTTGGAGAGCTGGGGTTCTGTGGAACTGGGGGACTCGTCAAAGGCAGGCTTTTGAGGAGGCAAAACGGGGACTCCAGTCACAACAACCTAAAGGAATTCCACCAATAGTTGTTTGGTAAACACTGCACAATTGTGACCGATTACAGTTACGTGTGGTGGCCAAACATGGATAGAAATCTGGATAGACAGTACAACAGTGCCATGCTGGTAGATGTCCACTCAAAGTGGATTGAGGCCCATCCTATGTCATCCATAACCTCAACAGCAACCATCGAGAAACTGAGATCCATCTTTGCCACACGGGATTCCAGCCATCCTGATTAGTGATAATGGACCCAGTCTGGTCAGTGCTGAATTCAAACAAGAAAAATGGCATCAAGCATATAACGACAGCACCCAACCACTCATCTTCAAATGGGTGTGCGGAGCGGGCAGTCAGCGTAATTAAGGAAAGGGTCAAGAAAATGAAAGAAGGCAGCTAAGAAACCAAGGGCCTAATCTTCAAAGGTTTGCGTGTACTAAACCGCATGCAAAACTGTTTGCTTCTGCTTGTGTAAAATCAGCAGAACTGTGTGCGCAAACTTTTTAACGTGTCTGCCTTCATGAATATGCAGAACACACAATAATGACCCAAACGCTCAAATTTTTGGGAGGAGAATATACGAATGTAATCCTTTACCACCTGCAATGTGATTTTCCAAACCTGAAAGGGACTGCGGGTGCAATTTTAACATGTGAATTTAGCACGTTTGAAATTTAGGTGCTAACTGGGACACAAAAATGTCTGCTGTCTTTGTCCAGAAGGAGGCATAGATAAAATGACAGATGATGTGGAGAAAGAATCTTCTGTACATGTGCCAACAGATTTGGGTTGGAAAAAATAAAAATAAAATTAGATGACTCTCAAAAAAACTAAAGAACCCTATGAGTTGCAGAAAATAATTAAAAGACCAAGAAAGGCAAACCTGTAATAAACTAACAGACATGTTTATTATATTGTTAATATTGATTTGCAATTTGTTAAGAGTTACGTCGAGCAAGATAGGAGAAATAATCTCGTCACGATAATAAAACTTAACTAAGTGTAACAGTCCAGAAAAGCAAGGTTTGAACGGATAGAAGGAAAAAAAATCTGCAACCCGATCAATCCCTGCATATTTCCAGCAACACAGCAGAGGATCTGTTTGCTTTTCATCTTGTTCCAGCCAGTAGCAGCCAGCCAGTAGCACACGCAATTGTCTGCACCTGTTTTGCACCTAATATCCATTGCACGCGCAATCTTTGAAGATTGCACGCAACACACCCACTTATTGCACGTGCAATTTATTCATAGTAAACTAAAATTAGCGCACGCTATTTGGGATCTTTGAAGATCAGGCCCTACCTTGGCAAGATTCCTTTTCAGTTATTAGCTCACTGCTCAGACCATGACCGAATCACACCTGCAGAGCTACTCATCAGCAGAAAACTTTGCACTATGCTGGATCAGGTGTGTCCATCACTGATGGATAAAGTTGAATTAAATCAAGCCAGACAAAAAGGCAGTCATGATAAAAACGTCCAAGATCGGAGTCGCACAAAATCAGATGCACTGTATGTCAGAGGATATTCAGGCCACAAGTGGATCCCAGCTTCTCTCATTGAGAAAACTGGTCCAGTGTCTTGGAGGGCGAGAAAATTTATTCAGTTATAGTCCGGCATCAATGGGGACAGCAACAGGGACTAGCTAAAAGTTCTAACAGTTCTGAGCAATAGAGTGGAGAGACTGCAAAAGTTTGTGGAGTGTATAAGACTGATGGTGCTCAGCATCAACAGAGAATTTCAGTTGAGCTCAGAGCAGCTATACCTTTGTTGTTTTTGTGTCAAACTTACATTTGGAATTGTGACTAAACGTTTCTTAAAATCACATCACATTCTTTCACAAGGTTCTCTTTAGGAATTTCAGCCAGGCTTAATTTTTTTTATTTGGAAGACAATGCTTCTGTCTTTCAGCTAAGAATACTATACTATATGTAGGAGACTATATAGCATTATATGTGCCTCTGAGCCAGGGTTGTGGGCAAAGTTAACACAACGGTTCCTTGCTGTAACTCCTTTGCTCATGTGGTTGTATCAGCTATTGATAAATCAGAATTCTTAATGCAGTGCCATCTGACGGGATTGGAGATTGTGCATGTCCAACTTAGGCTTGTTCCTTGAAATTCCTCGAGATTTCCTGAATGATGATAATCTGCAAATCTCTTTTAGTTTTTCTTAGAGGAATATTTGTCACATTTGAGATCGTGTAAACAACTTGGTGACCTAACCTTTTATAAATACTGTTTCACTGACCAAATCAGCATGACTTGGTGTGACACAAAGCTGACTCACTAAAGCTGAAAAACTTGGTCATTTTTGAATGGTAAGTAGCAGATGCAGGTCTAGTTTACTTCCTCTCCAAATGGAAACTATGTTTGTCCTGAGGCCAAGACAGTATCTCCACTGGGCAGAACAGAGAGTGAGTGTTAGTTCAGCCTCCTCTTGCCCTCAGTGATCTAAAACTACAGCTGTAATGTTTATTTTATGTTGCTGAGACATTATCATCTCTGCATCTAAGTGTAGCTGTGAGTTTGTGCAGATAGAGGGTCAGTGGTGTACAGACACAGTCAGGCTAAACCTACCGAAGCTAAACCCAAGGAGAGCTGAAATCTCAGCACTCTGGAGCAAGTTGAGAGCAAAATATTCACAACAGACCAAGATTGACAGGTTAGTTTGCCCTCACCGTGTCTCCTGGATAAATGGTCGGAATAACACCAGGGTTTATTATTAGATTAGGTGTAAAAGTCTGATGTACGTTGAAGTTGTGAAGCAGGTTTTCAAAATATAAAGTCAGATGTTATTACTGAGCAATGTGAACTTTACAAATACACCACAATTGTCAGAATTTAACATTTTCCAGAGCTTTATAATATTTTATAATGAACCAGTGTATTGCAGTTTTTTGCAGTCATTTAACTAATGAAATGTAATAACTCTGCTCCTTGGAGGATCTAGTTAAGTGAGGTTTAGCAAATTTAATGAAGAAATCCTAAAGGTTCCAGAATGTGTTTTTAAGTTAAGGATAACTTCTTGTTTGTGATCATTATGGCGATTGGCTGGGAGTTAGTCTTTGCCATCCAAATCTGCCATGACCTGTGAAAATGCTTTTTTTGACCTTTTTCACATCTCCACAGACAGAGCCACAGCCACTAACCAAGACATGAGCCCCTTGTAAAAAATTAACAGCTTGATGCTTGAGTGGATGCTGCTCTCATGGACAAGCCAAATGTCTTCTGGAGAACAGAAAACGTTTGAGCAATTGGCCACAGAGGCAAGAAGCATGTTTTAAGGAGTCAAGGTGAGACTTTCAAACTCGAGAACACTGTACTAACAGTACTAACTGTTGCTGCAGGGTTAGTGTATTGCATATAGGAGAAGGAACAATGGATGATGACTGCCTCCAATTTTTTTTTGTTTCAACTTAAGGGTCAATTGATACCTCCAAATCTAGTTCACCAAATAGAGCGGTTATCCATATATAATTACCAGATCATGAGCAGAGAAAGAGAACAACATTGATGATTGTTTGTTATTTTAATAGAGTGTAGAGTGATCTGCAGTTTTTCCTATTTTGACAAGTTATCTATCAGGGACCACGAGAAAAAGAAAGCATTTATTCAAATATTTCTGATAGGTACTGTAGTAACTTACCATAACAGGTTAACAAAGGTACCAATTTATAGCAGATGTTGGCAGAATAATTTTAATTAGTGCAAAATAACCTGGACTTTTACACCTAATTACTTTCACTATACCAAAATAATTGTAGCAAAATATATACAGGTACTATAAATGATGTATCAGTCATATCATCTGAAACAATTTTCTTAGTAAGGCCTCTCCAGGGAATATTTTTTCTAAATCTTGGGAATCTCAGTATCAGCCTTTTTCAGCAAAGTGAGTCTTCCACCTTTCCTTCCATCTTGTTGCGGAACGGTAAAACACACTGTGACTAACAAAGGAAACTTCTCACCTGAGTGCCGAGGATCGGCCATGTACAGCGAGATGTCACTGGCACAAAGAAAATGGAGAGTGATTCTTCAGTTGCATGACCAAGGATGCAGAAGATCCAGATTCTCAGTTTTTGACAAACACACCCTGCTGCCATTTGTTAGCACTGCATCAACAAATGGATGTAATTTGTTAGACAACATTAAAAAAAGTTTGTGAGAAACGTTGTCAGTGTGAAGTGCCAGAGGGAGTCTTCCTCTACCTAGGCACTTTAGTTATTTCTTTCTTAAAGCTGTCTGTCAGAGAAGAACTGGAGGTCTTTTTCTTTGATTTGTATCCAAACCAAACAACAACATCTCTCCATACAACCAAGTGCGTCTCGTGGGAAACAGGCGCCCTCCTGGCCCATGAAGAAACAGCCTGAATCAACATTCACAGGACACATAGAATCAGATTCCGGACCCTCTGTACTACCTGTCTGACATCCCTGCAGGTGTTTACATTCAGGCTGCAGATTAAAGCTATACGGAGTTGTTTTTTTCATCTGCAAACTCTTTACATCACAATGTATATCAGCAGTTTCTTTCACTGGTTTGCTTATGTTTTTACAGCAACATTGCTTTCTCGCAGGAAAAACAAGCTGCAGCCAGCAGTTGTTCTAGATCATATTTCGAAAGGAATCCCTTAATTCTGGCGGTGTTTATAGGATAGTAGTGAGCAGATTTGATCATAATCTTTATGTGGCTGTTAAAATCCTCCATGCTATGTAGTTTCTAACAGCATTCAATATAGCTGAGTGGTGATGTCAGACCCTCGGGGTTTCAAAGCAGATTTGAAAAATACAGAAAAGTATGGAATTTATTCAGGGAAACGATTTATTAAAAGTATTTTAAAGCATTTGTATTTATTGAGTTGTTTCTGTGTTTCATAGTTTAAAAGAGAAGTCCTGATTTTCAAAAAATGCTTGTCTAAGGCCATACCTGCTTATCTGTGCAAGGTCGCTGGAAGGCTGTTTCCTATTTCCAGTGGTCATTAGGCAAGAGTTGGCATCCTAACATCCATGAATGCAGACATTTTTCCCTCATTTGCAAAAATATCTACATGGTCACAGGCTTTGAAATTTAAATAAAAACACTGAAATATTTATGCTGAGGTGGCAGTAATATCTAAATAAACATAAAAAAAAATTAAAGGATGAGCATTCAGGGCATGGATAAAGCACTGCTAGGCAAAATGTTCAAAACACAGTTGTTCCAAAGAGTTTCTTAGGAGGGTTCACTGTTTCCCCTTCATTAACATTGTGTTGATTCTGAATACGGTCGTTTTGTGCATGTGGACAAAATGCTAACAGAGTTAGTAAAAAGGATGAGTTGAAGGGGTTATTAAAAATCTTGGGGTTTTATTCTTACTAAAACCTGCATTTGTATGTGGACAACAAACACAGCGCAAAAAGTCCCACCAACGAAAATGTCCTGACAAGGACAGACCACAGGTTGGAAAAGTTTGGAGTTTTGAAATGCAAAAATATTTAGGAATCCTGAACCTCACATTGCTGGGACCAAAAACAAAGACTCTTTCATAGAGAATCTATCAAATGTTGATAGATTCTCTGTGAGATGACTGTGGAAACAGATGTTTGTTTGGTGAAGCTTATGGCTAGGAAGGATAAAGGACAAGGAACCAGGGTTTTTCAAGAAAATCTCTTAGAGGTTACTCAAGAGTTGACTTGACTTGCTACTGAAACCATGAAGCACAGAGTGGTCATCAGACTTAAATATCCTGATGTTGATAGACACTGAATGTCAGGCGTGACTGCAACACTCAGGCTAGACCACGACCCCAGCACAAGTCCTGCAGCTTCTGGAAAAAGAACACAACACCAGCACAACATACTCCAAAACCATGACATACTTTATTAAAGATCGGGACAACTCTCCTTTTTTAAAGATTTTCTTTGGCCTTTATTGTTTTTGTTATTTAAAAGTAGGCAGACAGGAAGTGAGGTGAAGAGAGGGGGACAACATGCAGCACAGGTTGCTGAAGTCAGGACTCAAACCAGGGATAGCGATGTCCAGGACTGAAGTCTCCAAATGTGTGTCGTGCGCTCTACCACTACACCACATGCAGCACCCCATTTTGCTTTTTTAAATACATTTTCTACTTCTGTAGACTTAAACTCATTCAGCCTGTCTTCCTGTTTCTCAAAAACCATGACACCAACATGTAGTTGTGTTTTGGAGGTGTACGTATTACCTTCCCCTACAGTCCCTGTGTGTTTCATACCCTTTGTTTTCACAGTCTAAACATAGCAAGTACCGCATTCATTTTTATCACCTGTTGTGTTTTAAGATGCAATTTAAAATATATCTTCAGGATCTCAGCAGAATTAGGCAAGGAAATATGATAAATAAACACAAACACATTTTAAAATAAAACAGTAAACTCCTGGACACAATTGTTCCACTCTCTACTTGTCACAATCTCATCACGAGTCATTGTGTGGAAGACAAAACCGTCTCACCCATTGATCGAGAAATCAGATTTCTGTTCTGTACCGCTGCAAACACCCATTGTTTGCCAGAACAATATGGCAGTGAATGATGAGCTGTGTCACTGATAGCAGCAGTGCTGGTAAATAACAGTCTGCAAAACAACCTTCCAGTCACAGCAGACAGAGTGGAAAAACATCCTCCAAATCATCATGAAAAGTTTCTGAGCAGAAATTAGACTTCAGAGAGAAACATTATAATTAACTAAATACTCCAAGGCCATAAAAATCCATTCTAAGCCTCAGCAAAAATAATTGCACTATTATTTTCAGCCATAATTAAGTGGCTAAGGCTTCTTACAAGTGTAAAAATTTAATCCTTTTTCTAAATCCTATATAATTTAATGTGGGAGAAATCAAATAAATAAGTGGCTCTGTCTCTTCTGTGACAGGGGTTGATATGGGTTATTAGGTGAGCAGGGCGTGAAGAAACCCATTAGGATTGTATGGTGTCATCACAGCAGCTCCGGGTGGCGTCCCTAATCCAGTCCTCGACCCACAAACGCTCGCCATTTTTCCTCCAACGACTGTAGCCGCAGCAGCACCGCAAAGACGAGCGGCCGCTGATTGATTCTTATCCCGCTAAGGAGACGGGAGGCAGATAAATGCCGAGGTAATGAGAGGCAATTAAGAGGCATGAAAAGCTTTATTATTGAGTAAAAGTGTCCTTGTGTCGCCTATGTTACAGCAAGAGCTGAAAAGCTGAGTTTTCAGGGTAATCAGGTCCACGCTGAACACCTCAGGTCCTGTAAATCTATTTATTTTTAAAAACATCAGCTGGATTAGAGAAGAAATAACCAAACACATGGGAAGTTTCTCCACAGATGATCATTAAAACGAGATGATTTAAATGTATGGTGTGTTTCAGGTAGAGACAGCTCAAGGAGTTCTGCCGTGTGAAACCACACTATTTGGATCTATATGTGAATTATAAAGCTCATGTCAGCTTTAATAGTAGAAACTGGTGACAGTAGAATATTGCTGTTAGATTATACATGGATCAAACACTTTCCAGTCATTAAAAGAAACAAAATAACTACAGCAATAGCACATGATAACCTAAGAGAATAACTATACATAATATCAAAAATTAAAGTTTTAAGCCTGATAATAATCAGAGGATGGCAATCATATAATATCGGACTGTGTTAAATAGAGTGTGTGTAAACACCAGACCAGAAATTTTTCGCTCTGAAATAAGCCAGAAAAAACGTATTATTGAATGCGTTCATGAATTTTTCTTCCCAAAACCATCTTGTCTTGGGAACTCGGAACCTCTCAAATGAAAGTTATCAGCAGAAATATGACTGCAATCAGACTCAGATCTTTGTCATCAAAACCTGTTTGCTGATACTGCTAAAACACATCAGTGTAGAAATTAAGATTATACATGGATCAAACACTTTCCAGTCATTAAAAGAAACAAAATACCTACAGCAATAGCACATGATAACCTAAGAGAATAACTATACATAATATCAAAAATTTAAGTTTTAAGCCTGATAATAAAAAAATAAAAAAATTGTCCAGCATAAATGTAAGAAAAACATGGAGTAGTTTTAAATTAATCTCTGGTAGGGCAAATTTTCAATTTCTGCAATATTGTCAGAGAAGGATTTCCTAGAAACCTGTTTAACATGGCTTTTTAGTTTATGTTCTGGTCAAATATAACACCAAGTATCTTTACATTAGTACTGGAGGCCAAAAGTAATGTTCTCTGAAATAAGCATCTGGCTAAGCACGTTTGTCTTAAGATGATCTTGTCAAAAGATGTAAACCTCTGTCCTTTCTAATTTTAAAATTTAAGAACTTTCACATGTTTTTTTTAAGTCCTATATTAACATTTTGTTAGGGTTCTAATTAGGAAGCTACCTGTTAAGATGAAGCCATTATGTTTGAGATCTCTAAGACCTCAACAGAATAAAACAGATCAGATTATGTTACTTGTGATCCTGTTCACCCAGTTATCAAGGATCTCATGATTTAAATTTCTAACAGAAACAATCTTATTAAGAATCATGTCTTTAAGTCATCACTACATATTCTTTAAATTTCATAGAGGTTTGCTTCAAATAATGCAGCTTTAAAATAAACCAAAGAACCAGTCTCCTCTCACTTTATAAATTAGTGTATTTGAATGGTTTAGATGAAAAAAAACAACATTAAAATCATCATCATAAAAATAGAAATGTATCATCTTCTCTAATAATCTACCATGTCATATTTACAGCAAAGAGAACTGGCCCAAGCAACGAATCCTGTGGTATTCCATAAAAGACTCTGGTAAGTGAGGAAGATTTATTATTGACTTGAACAAACCAGCCTAGTGCTGTTACCTTAAGCCTTACAACATGTTTAATCCTCTTAAAGAAAAATTGGGGTTGACTGTATCAAATGCAGTCCTGAGATCTAACAAAACAAGCATAAATACAGCTCCATTATCAGAAACTCTGAGAATTTAATTTAACATTTATCATTGCTCTTTCCGTGCAAAAATGAGCTCTGTGTAAATGCTCTGAAATGATAAGGAATATTTTTCTTTCAGAATTTTTAGGTAAGAAGGACAAATTAGATCTGAATTGGCTGAAGCTTTTAAATTATGTAAATGTTTAATCACAGCAACATTTAATAACTGTGGTATGATACTTTTCAAGCAGAAAGAACAACGGCGGAAATAAATCTGCAGTTAAATGTGTCCACATTTTAGGTATAAATTAAAAGAAATACCGTTGATCCTGCTTACACTGGTCAATTCCAGGTGTTGATAAATGTGGTGACTCAAAATGGTTGTGTTTTACATACCATGGCCCTGTCCATGCATAATTTTGGGGACCTAGTCTGCAAAATATGTGACATTTGTAAATGGGAAATGTTAAAGTGAAACGATATCAGAGTTTAAAGTTGCAGTGTCACAGCAGAAGAATATTGTCATGCTAGGAGACAAACAAACCTTCAACAGTTTTTCACATAAAAAAAGTCCATTCCACCAAATAGGTAGGCAGGCACAAATATTAGATTTAGTTAATGCACAAGCTTGAACATTCATGCAATACTACAAAGACAAACTTGCCTGCATAGGCTGAGACCTAGCATGGGATTTATCCACATCATATGATACGATAGATTTACAAACTCAGACATCAGTGAGAAAATCCCACAATATTTCCACCATATAAATGTTAGATTTATAAAGGCCAGTATGAGCAATCACCTGCTGTGATACACCGACAGCTGAGAGAAGGGGAACCACACACAACAAAAGTAAAGAGCTAGTGTGTCTGGTGTACTTTCTATGGGAAAGGAAAACAAAGAGAGAACACTAATTTAATGGCAGGAACACTGAGCCAGGAGTATGTTCTATAGAAAACCTTTTTATTAAAAAAACAACAATAACAGAATGAAAAGTTAATGACAGCACAGTCTCAGCAAATTTGTCAATAAGTCCCTACTGGATGGCTTTGCCATGATGAAGTTTGACTAAAACCATTCTTTCTGGTTCAGTAAGTTAACCTTCCTTGCATTTGAATGGCAGCAATGATTAATGTATTCATCTCCTGAAACAATTTTCATTACTGAAATGCTGTGAGTTGGACTACCCGCAGTAAAGCCATTGGGATGTACGGACTCAGTTTCTTACTGTTCTCCTGTTCATTTAGGAGTTAAAGCCCAGGAGTTCTTCATATGAAAAAATTGTAATAAAACCATAAAAATAATTCTTAACATGCTCTCGTCAAAACGACGCTAGAAACCTTAAAAGCACTTTTGATGAAATCATTAAAAGTTCGATCAGAAGTGTGTGTCATCAGATCAGCGGAGAAGACAGAATAAGACAATGTTTTGATCTGGTAAATCTGATAAAGGTGGATAATCTATGAAGAAACTTTTGCCACATACAGAATAAAAGAGAAATTTAAATGTCTCTTCCTGTTTCAGAAGTGCGGGATGTTTCTGTTTATACTGCCTATTTTAGGTGTAACACTGTAATTTGAATAAATGTAAAAATATGTCCCCCTTTGAGGTACAAGACATTTTTGAGAGGACAGGAGCATAAATGGAGACCTTAACTGGCACATCCAACTGTTTATGTTCTGGATTGGCAGTCAAACTTGATGGAATAGAAACAGCCTAACTTGATGATCCGTTGATGGGAAGCAGGCAGCAGTCGGACTGGGAGCTTGGTCCATTACTACTGCAGCTTTCTTTGATCAGAATAGAGATAAACCACTGCTGTCAGCTGAACAACAAAAAAGAAAGAAAATAATAAAAGCCTCAACAACATCAATCTCTGCAACCCTCACTGAGTTTATGGTCTTCACTCTTTGTAGAATATAGCTCTTAATGGTCTTGCTGTGCAGCATACATCTGAAAAAGATGTTTGGTCAGCAATGACTCATCTTCAACTCACCAATGGCTAAAGCTGCATTTAACATCAATGAAGCATTTGTCTCTATGCTCCTTTAACTTCCCTTTCAGCTAGAGACATAAGTTCCAGATCTTGAAAGTGAGATATCTGCTCCTCACCGAATAAATACATCATTTAGTAGAAAATGTGCACCTTTTTTCCTTGAAATTTTTCTGATTACAAAAGGGGAAAAAAAAGGGTGAACAGTTAAGGGCCTCCGTTTAAAAACTGTAACCAGAGAGAGGATAAATTGCTGCAGGCATTCAGAGGATGGCAATCATATAATATCAGACTGTGTTAAATAGAGTGTGTGTAAACACCAGACCAGAAATTTTTCGCTCTGAAATAAGCCAGAAAAAACGTATTATTGAATGCGTTCATGAATTTTTCTTCCCAAAACCATCTTGTCTTGGGAACTCGGAACCTCTCAAATGAAAGTTATCAGCAGAAATATGACTGCAATCAGACTCAGATCTTTGTCATCAAAACCTGTTTGCTGATACTGCTAAAACACATCAGTGTAGAAATTAAGCCCATTACTGAGACAAAAATGTGTTGCTTTACACTTTACTCATACATACTTTTAATTACTTATGTTAAACACTTGTTAAATTGGATTTATTACCATGTTTTAAATCCAGAAAACCTAAAACTTGTTAAATATAAATGAATTATGATACACCAAGCTGTTGTTTGTCAAAGCATTTTAAAACATTCTACACAAAAACACAAAAAGAGTTTTTAAAATGGATTTGCAGTTATGTCTATGAATGACAACATCCCTGCTGGAACTACAGCACTATAAAACAGTTGGACTCTTGACTTGAAAGGAAGCAACAGCCCAAGGCTGAGGGATGGAGACATGGGACACCATGGGGACAGCTCCAACAGAGGCAGCAGGCCGACTATTCAGGCAACCAATTGTAGCACATGTGCTCTCAGGCAAGGGAAAATAAGCTACATGTCCAGTTCTAGACTCATCAGTGGGATATTTAGTACAATAAGAACCAGAGATAGAACAGTTTGAATGTAAAGCCAGCAGTTTACCGATGGGCAAGACAAACAATTAATGATTAATAACAAGCACATCAATTTGCATATAATTCACCTTGTTTTGTATAAAGGACTGAAATTAAAATGGCTTAAGATCAATTATTTCTCTGATCTGATTCTAATTTTGGGTAATAAACCACCTATTGTTTCCCTAATTTTAGGTTTTAGTTTCCTTTCAGGTTCATACAATTAACCCAATTACTTTCTCAAATCATTGGTGACCCTTCAAATTGACTGAACACTGCTCCTTTACAGTTCACAGCATTGTCAAAATTCAAAATGAAATAAAATAGGCATTTAGCTGCTTTCAAGGCTATATGATAAAGGAGAAACTTAAGATGGTGGCTGCTCTTACATCTAAGCTGTTAGTGTCTTCTGCCAAACTAGTCAGGTTTCCATACAAAATAAACCCAATTTACAAAAATTAAATACACCAGGGCTTTAAATGTTGAAAATAACAAATAGAAACGGCTTATAATCAGTTTTTTCGCAAAAAGAAAATTCACCAAAACACATTTTATTGGTCATGTAAAGATCCAGGGACCATAATATTATAATATCATTGGCCCTAAATTTATATTTTTTTTTACATACTGATTTTTTTTAAACCATTTCTATATATATATATATATATATATATATATATATATATATAGATAGATAGTACACACAAGTACATACACATATACACTGTCTCTCAGACATCACAAAAAGTCTGTGAATATCAATTTTTAATTAGCCACAGTGCACAAGGAGAAAAAAACTCAAAACATGAATTTCAACTGACACAAAACTTTCTACTAAGCTCTCACAAGACTCACACGCTTAGTTGCAGTTGAATCAAAAAACAGAAATGCAAGTTGTAGCATTTTTATTGCAACCATTTTTTATTGCATTTTTAAGTTATTTTGTGCTTACTGCTCACATTTTCTTGCTGAATCCTTTTTTACTGCGCCTCTCAATATGCCTAAAACTGATTGCAAAGCTGGTTCTAAAGCTCATTAAAATAGTTTACAGTATCCTCTTCATAACATTCTGAATGGTACATTGTGCATCTCACTTTGTCATAATGCTGTATTTTTGTGGTGGACCAGAGGCAGACAAGTATGGAGAGAGTAGAGTAGGATCAGTGAGAAAACTCCTTCTTTAATTCTCAGTGCTTACTTACAGGCGGGTGCAGGGCAACAAACTGTCCAGATAAAGGCAATGTAAACAGGACCCAAATAAGGGAAAATCCAAAGCTCCAACAAGACGTGGAAGACGTAACCCAAAGGACATATCACAAGGACATGGAAGAGACATAACGACACCGTGTGGAACAAAGGACAAAGGCAAACTTAAATACAGACAATGGTGGACATGAAACAATAGGGCAGGTAATCAGAGGAACAGGGAACAGGTGAGACAAGGAGGCTGGGAAGCAGAGAGAGCAGGTGAACCAGATTGGGACAAATGAGGACCTGGAGGAGCTAGACGAAGAATAAACTGTAAACGCAGAAACCACAACACAGAACAGAAATACGAAGGCCAGGGCAGAAAATAAACTTCAAACTAAAAACGGAGGAACAGATCTAAACAGACAATCATCAAACCCATAAAAACACAGAACCTAGACAAATCAATAAGAAACCCAAAAATACACCTGAAGCATAGAAACTAAAACTACCATCAGTAGAAGTAAACAGGAAAAACACCTGACTAAATAATATTAAACAAATACCAAACCCAAAACTTCTAGCTAAAGTAAACAAAAACCCAAAAAACCCAAAACAAAGTCCAAAATGTCACATCCTGACACACTTTCAGAATTTGATTTGTTCCGGACAGATATAATGTAAAACAGTAGTAATAACAATAATAATAATAATAATAATAATAATAATAATGATAATAATAGTAATATTAACTGTATTTGACACAAAATAGAAAAATTGCACAAACTGATTAAAATATTACATTTATTTGGCCTAAGCTATATTGTTGTGTTCTATGTTTTTCTTTAATACACATGTATCCACGGGGAAAAATTGTGCAAATGTCATGATCAGGATTTTACTGTTAGAGAAACAATAGAGTTTAACTTGATTCTCATGCCATTCAGTCTTGTCTGAGTTTAACCCTTTGTAGTTGCTCACTCCAATGAAACTCAAATACACAGAACCATGAATGAACAGGTTATAAAACACAAGCAACAACTAATGCAGAAAGAACAACTTGCACCAGAAAAGATGTGACATGAGCACAGGAGAGGAAGAGAGACAGAAATCCTATCTAGTCCCAAAAAGTTAAGGAAGTGTCAACATTGGTATGCCCTATGATTCTTCTATACGGATGAAAATGCGTGGTCTTTTTGTAAGAAAATGACCAAATGAATTTCAATGTAAAATAAGTTTGCTTCAGGGATTTGGTGACATTTGTCTAATATTTAACTAGTGAATAGCCTGAGGCAGAAATCACATGCTCATATTAGTAAGATGTACATTTGAGCTAAACAGAAAACATGTTAGGTTATACTTAAGACCATTAAAAACAACAATTAAAAATAGTTGGGACCATAAAGGCAAATGTCATAATTTGAAGCAGTTTAAAACCCACACTTTGTTCACCTCTGCTCATTAATAACTATACTGCCAAGCTGAGAAAGAAGCTCTTTGTTCCCACAGAGGAAAACATAGATTTTGTACTGCAGCTGAAAAACACTGGGTGTAAACTAATTTTGCTAGTTTCTCTGTCTCTCTGTGGTTAAACTTTTCTGTGATTTGCTTTGAAAATTCGCTCTGGCTTGAACTTTGCAAATAAACTTAAAAATCTCATATCCTCCTTTTTTCCTATTCCTGGAATGGAAGCTATTTTCTCCCTGTGTGTTTTGGAAATGATACAAGCAAAAATGATCGGGTGTCAGAAAACTGATTCAACAGCGGAAGAACAACAACTGAGCCTTTTACTAGGAACAAAAGGGAGAGAAATTGAGAGATGCAGCTGGGTGTTTTCAGTCATTTCTTTCTTTTTTTTTTGTTTTTTCTGCTTTATGTGTTTTCATCTTCTGCTTATCCGGACTCAAGGTGATAAACATGGGAATAAAAACCTGGCTTTGTATATTTTCATATCCTGTTTTGAAGCGGCAAAGCGCCTTTTCAGTGAGGACTCACAGAGCTGAAAGACAAGGGCATGCACATCACACAATAATCCAGCTGCTGAGAGTCGATGTGACATCCCACTAATGGCTAGAAAAGCATCCACCATTCAAAACTGGAATTTAAATAAGCTCCTAATAGAGTTTGAAAAAAAAAATGGTGAGAACTTTTCAAGGTTCCTTTAATTTCAGAAGGGTGCCTTGATCATCAAACTGCAAATTAAAAAGGTAGTTAAAAACTGCAGATAAAAAGTTACCTCTGATACTGTCAAAGACAAACAACCCTGAGGATCTGTGACTAAGCAACACAAAAACAGTCAAACACCTTCACATCTGTCTTACCTGTCATGCCGGCTGCTTCCCTCTCTGAATGAAGGACAAACTTTATTATGTGACCAAAACATTTTATAGCTGCAGATCCTAAATGTCCATGGTCTTTGTTGTGTGATTCACCTCTTTGTGATGCTTCTAACATTTCCAACATTATATTGAATATCTTGCAATCCCTCCATTTTGTGTTGGATTTAAAACTATTACTTCAGTCAAAGAACCTGCAACACATAGTCTCTCATTAAAAAACAAAACTGGTAAAAATCTAAAATCTAATTAATAACATGTTAGCAGATAACATATTCAACCTTCTAGCTGCTACTTTCAAATTATTTAGAAGAAAATGATAACTTTGTGGATGTGATTGTTCTACTAAAAGCATGGTAAATGGCACCCATGGATACATTTTCAGAGGAGCTTTATTTTACAAGAAAAAAACACATTTGTAGCCCATGTCCTGGCTATGTCTGGTAGCTGTTGAAGGATGTCTTGTCAATCCCTCCCTGTTTTACAATCCTCTCAAAGCTGAAGCTATCCCTGTTGCTTGTGCATCTTTTACACCATACTTTTTCCTTCAACTCAACTTTCCATGTTTGGATACAGCACTCTGCAAACAGCTAACGTTTTAGAAAAGAAATAAATCACTCTCTGCTAGAGAGCTGTCAAGTCACCAGCCTTTTTGTTATGTGTTTGACTGTGTTGTGACTCCTAGTAGGCGCTAGTGCTCAGCAGTGGTGGAGCCAGGTGTTTTCCATCCCGGTGATTGAGTCCTGGAGTACAAAAGCAGGAAGCAGCCAGCATCTCATCGCTCGAGTATTAGCCTCTTTGGTAGCCACTCAGCCAACCTCGCACAAACCAGGTTTTGAGTACTTTGCCTTTGACTACGTTTAACCTGTTTTCTGTTCTTCTTAGTGAACTAAACTGGCGATTACCTGGAGGTTACTCAGGCTGGCCCCAGTGGCTTTTTTCCCAAGCTTACCTCGTTCCAAGGACCTTCCAAGGACTGAACCGGCGACTACCTGGAGGTTACCCAGGCCGGCCCCAGTGGCTTCATTTCGCACTAGCTTCGTTCCACCTCATTGCAGGCGCTTCGCCTGCTCTTCAAGCTCTAGCCCTTGTAACCAAGGAATCATCGAACTTACCATTGTTTCCTCCTTCACTTCTTCTCCAGTCTGAATCCCTCTCCTCCTGGCGGATTGCCTACCCCCTCCTAAGAAACATAACACATTTAAGTTCCGGTTTTGTTTACTGTGCCACTTACCTGTCGTTTCCCTTTACAGTTGTTCCTGCTTACCATACCGTTCCAGTCACCTTAAATAAACTTTTCAAACTTGTACCTGTTTCCCTTGAGCGTTATTCTGCTTTTGGTTCAGAGCCATACGCAACAATATGACAGAATACTCGAGCCAACCCGACCCAGCAGAGGCGCTCAAGGGAGTTCTTTCCGATCATACTCACCTTATTCAGTCTCACGATTCCACTTTACGCTCTCTAGCAGAACAGCAACATCAGACTAATCAACAACTTGAACAGGTAACCGGCATGTTGCAACTATCCCTGAACAAGACCCCGATTCAGCTGTTAGAGGCCGCTGCAGCCAGTTCAGAGACCCAGTGTCTGCCTTTCGCCCGTGACGTCATTTCCCCCAGTCCTGAGAAATATTCAGGTGAGACCAGTTATTGTAAGGGTTTCTTGTTACAATGTTCTTTAGTGTTCAATCGCTCCCCCCACTCTTTCCCTCATGATGACTCTAAGATTTCTCATGTTATTGGTCTTTTGTCAGGAAAAGCACTAAGATGGGCTGAGTCCCGTTTTCCTAGTTGTGTCCAGTTTGGTTGCGCATTTTCTGATTTTGAGAAAGAGTTTAGACGTAATTTTTCTTTCAACATTGATTATGTGGCTTCTGGTCATAAGTTATGGGCTATCGAGCAGCGGGGTAGACCGCTGACAGAATTTGCTATAGATTTTCGTATCCTTGCAGAAGAATCTGGCTGGGACAGCCAGGCCCTAAAGTCTGTGTTTTTCCATGCTTTAGATGAGACAATAAAGGATGAACTTGTTTTAGTTGATGAAACCAGAGTTATTGGAGGATTTCATTGACAAGGCGATTAGAATAGATAGCCGGTTAAGGGAAAGGAAGAGGCCCAGGAATGAGCGCAGTTATGGTAGAACCCAGCCAACGATTTTATCTACCATTCATCCCAAGCCCCCTTTCCCTGAACTGGCAGGTGAGACTGAACCCATGCAGGTGGGTAGAGCGTGCCTCACTAGCAAAGAGAGGTGGAGGCGCTGGCAGGCCAGGTAATGTTTATATTGTGGCTCCGTAGAGCATCTAGTAGCCGACTGTCTTGCTTGTCCACCTCGGCCAAAAGATCAGGTCCGTCGGTAGTTAGGGATATACCGGGGGACCAGACTGTATCACCCAAATCCCTCAGCCACGTTACAACTTAACCAACAGGTCCACAATCTCTCTGCTCTGGTTGATTCAGGAAGTGAACAGAATCTTATAGTCTTGGATTTAGTGAAGGCAGCCAGGATTGAGACTGTGGCTTTAACAGCACCGCGTCTTATGACCGCCCTTAACGGTCAGGAACTGCTTCGCCTCACTCACCAAACAAGACCTATAGTCCTCTTGTTATGTGGTTTATTGGGCCCTACATTATTGAGTCCCTAGTCGGCCCCTCTGCCGTTCGCCTCAGGTTGCCTTCCTCCTTACGAGTACACCCTACCTTATGACCGCCTTTAACGGTCAGGAACTGCTTCGCCTCACTCACCAAACAAGACCTATAGTCCTCTTGTTATCTGGTTTATTGGGCCCTACATTATTGAGTCCCTAGTCGGCCCCTCTGCCGTTCGCCTCAGGTTGCCTTCCTCCTTACGAGTACACCCTACCTTCCATGTATCTCAGGTTAAGCCCGTAGTGGACTGTGGTTCTTGAACCGGCGACTACCTGGAGGTTACCCAGGCTGGCCCCAGTGGCTTCGTTTCGCACTAGCGTTGTTCCACCTCATTGCAGGCGCTTCACCTGCTTTTCAAGCTCTAGCCCTTGTAACCAAGGAATCATCGAACTTACCATTGTTTCCTCCTTCACTTCTTCTCCAGTCCGAATCCCTCTCCTCCTGGCGGATTGCCTACCCCCTCCTAAGAAACATAACACATTTAAGTTCCAGGTTTTGAGTACTTTGCCTTCGACTACGTTTAACCTGTTTTTTTGTTCTTCTTAGTGAACTAAACTGGCGACTACCTGGAGGTTACCCAGGCTGGCCCCGGTGGCTTCGTTTCGCACTAGCTTCGTTCCAAGGACCTCCCCAGGACAGATCTACCACACCTACCCGTCGCTGAACTCTGGATTTCCCCGGCTGGCTGCTTCCGGACTCAGATCTCTGGAGCTCATTCAACCTAACTTGTCCACCCTCCACCTCATTGCTGACGCTTCGCCTGAACTTCGAGCTCTAGCCCTTGTAACCAAGGAATCATCGGACTTACCATTGTTTCCTCCTTCACTTCTTCTCCAGTCCGAATCCCTCTTCTCCTGGCGGATTACCTACCCCCTCCTAGTAAGAAATATAACACATTTAAGTTCCGGTTTTGTTTACTGTGCCACTTACCTGTCATTTCCCTTTACAGTTGTTCCTGCTTACCATACCGTTCCAGTCACCTTAAATAAACTTTTCAAACTTGTACCTGTTTCCCTTGAGCGTTATTCTGCTTTTGGTTCAGAGCCATACGCAACACTATGACATATATAACATAACATTAATTGATTTAAACTGAATTTAGGGTTTTCTTATCAAAATTAACAAAAAATATATCACTTACTGCGTAATCAATCCATACCTTAAATGGGTTTCACTTTTTGAATTACTCAAATTTCATAAATCATCAATGATAATGTAATGGATCAAGCTGCACCTGTATATCCTATACCAATACATTTTAAGAATCATATAATAAGGAGATAACTTTATGAACAAACTGAAAAGAGAAAATACAGTTAAACCTGTTAATGATGCATGAAGAGAAAATGGTCCACTTATGGGCTGATCCCTACTTTACATTAGCGCTCCTCCTGCTGCCATGCAATCTAAACCAGGTGAACATAGTTGCCAGAAGTTGTTTAGAAAATGCCCCCCGGTTACAGACCATATTAACGAAAGATGGAGAGACAGACAGTTCATTTCCAGCACCCAGCTGAGCGGCAGTCGTTCGGTCTTCCAGCTCCCCTCACATTATTTTATGGCACTCAACTCGACAGGGAGTAGAAAGCCTTAGAGCTAAACTGTACCTACTGCTGGATGAATTTCCAGCTCTGATAATATTACATTTCCTTTGTGCAGAGGAGGAAATCAGTATTCTAACCCAAAGCAAAAATATGATTAATTGCTCCTTGCTCTAGCCCAGGTGTAAGGGTAATAAGCTCGAAAGGAGGAGTTACTCTTTTCATGCAATTCAGCCCAGCTCGTGTATGTGCAAATGCAGTTTTTTTAATGCATGCACTACTTAGAAATATCCACAGAAAATTGAATTTGGATAGTTACATGTGTAAGTACCATACTCATTTCAGATGAGTCTAAATGAGAGCAGAGAGAGAGAAAGAAAAGGAAAGTCTGTACCTTTTTGATACCCCGAACAAATAGCAGGGCTGAAAGCTTCTATTTTTCTCTGGCTTTTTATGCGCAGTCTCAAATGCCAAAGCCGGGGAATCTTTTCATTAGTTACTGGCTCAGACACTCACTCAAATAAATGCACCTTTTTTATTGTAAAGACTGTTAAATATTTTAGAGATTTCCAGGTCTTTTCACAAACGTCAGAAAGAGCAGCGAGGAGAGATGCTGTAAAATGCTAAGGAGAGAGGAGGACTGCATTACATTTCTTTCATTGTGTTTTTAGAAAATATATTTTTTTTATTTATTGAGCTGGGCTGTCAGTTTATTTATTGCTGATAATGAACCTCAGGGCCTCCTGAAGTGAGGTTACATTGAAGGTAATTGTTGCTGCTGTGATTTCAGCGAAGGGTCCTCTCCAGTAAACACACCATCAGTTCACTGAAGGTAAAAGTCTAACTTCTTCAAACAAGAATTCTTTGCTAGAAATTTTTGAAAGTTCTAGTAAAGTGATACATTCAGTTTGGGTATGATTTAGGTCTGACAGGCAAGTTCAGTAAAGATTGAAATGAGACAACCAACAGAAAGACTGTTCAGAATTAGTCTCAAATTCAAGTTAGAGTCAACCGACTCAAATGAGGACCAAAACCACAATTTCTGGGAATGGGGCATAATGTAAAATAATCCATCCCTCCATTTTCTAAACCCGCTTCTTCCATGCAGGGTCGCAGGGGAGCTGGTGCCTATCTCCAGCGGTCTACGGGCGAGAAGCAGGGTAAACCGTAGACAGGTCGCCAGTCCATCGTAGGGCAACACAGAGACACACAGGACAAACATGCACACATCAGTTCACACCTAAGGGGAATTGAGAGAGACAACATAACCTAACAGTCATGTTTTTGGACTGTGGGAGGAAGCCGGAGTACTCGGAGAAAACCCAGGCAGAACATGCAAACTCCATGCAGAAAGACCCCCGGCTGGGAGTTGAATCCAGTACCTTCTTGCTGCAAGGCAACAGTGCTACCAACTGTACCACCAACCGCCCCCTAATGTAAAATAATACACAAAAAATTGATTTATATTTGCCATTTGAGCATTTTTATGAGTGGTCATCTTCATAAATCATCAAAATACTCCTATCAATAGAAAAAAAATGAAAAGTAAATAGAGCACAGGCACATAATGTTTAAGAAATGGCAGTAGGTATTGATCGACCCAGAGATGGCACAGGCATAAGCGCAGAGAAGGAATGCTGCGACAGAGATGCCTCTTGAGGAATCAGGCAGCATTAACAGGAGTCGCATTGTGAAATAGAATCAGGTCAGGTAGTCGTATTGTTCAACTTTCTTGGCATTTGGAGTATACTCTACAAACTGGGGCAGGATGACACAGTTCAATTCAGTTTATTCATATAACCTCAAACTGCAACAGATACTATGCCAAGGCACTTTACAAACAGGTCAAAGGCACATGCAGGTACATAGTACCCAATTTGGTCCTGGTTAAGTTTCTATCAGTGCAATAAAATTCAATCATACTGTCACCTTCAGATCTAATTACACACAGTGTAATTCAATGTTAAATACAAAATGGCACAAAGTTGATTAATAATTGCATCCAGTCATTGATATGCAGCAATCCCTCATCCTGATCAAGTAGGCAGCAATAGAAGAAAATAATTGCCCCCTTGTAACATCAAGAAAACTCTAGCAGAACCAGGTTCAGTATCTGGTTTTACTCACTGACTTTTGAGAGGATAGAGGTGCACAGAAAAAAACAAAACCACATAAGAAGCACCCATACACACATTAGTAGTTCAGCTGAATGTTACTAGCCTAGTTAGAGTCTCTTGATTAAAGTATATTAACTGGAAGTTAAAGTATTTTCAAATAAAGTTTTGTATTTTGGAGAGATGTTGTTTATTCTGTATATGTGTGTAAAGCTTGCGGTTTGAAAGCTCCAGTCGCAAACTCATTCCTTAATTTATTGGTATATAAAACCACACCTCACCAGGCAGATAATCATAAAACAATAACGGATAAAGACTAAGAGCTGTTTTGCTATTATTTCCTGAAAATTAGGTTGTGATCCCCCTTTCAATTATAACTTTATAAATAAATATTAATGATACATGCCCTTGGATGCAAATAGATAACCACGTGTACATTTCTGGCAGTGCAAGAAGAGGGACTTTTTGGCAAAACGGTAATCACTCATTTTATGTCAGTCAGTCATTTTCTACCGCTTATTCCATAGTGGGTCACGGGGAAGCTGGTGCCTATCTCCAGCAATTTATGGGCGAGCGGCGGGGTAAACCCTGGACAGGTCGCCAGTCCATCGCAGGGCAACACACAAACAACCATGCACACACTCATTCATACACCTAAGGGCAATTTAGAGTGACNGGTGCCTATCTCCAGCAGTCTATGGGCGAGAGGCGGGGTACACCCTGGACAGGTCGCCAGTCCATCGCAGGGCAACACACAAACAACCATGCACACACTCAGTCATACACCTAAGGGCAATTTAGAGTGACCAATTAACCTAACAGGCATGTCTTTGGACTGTGGGAGGAAGCTCATTTTACGTTTCATTATAATTTTGTAGTATTGTTTATTATTCAAAAGTTTAAATTGTAGTCAAAGAGAAGACTTGTGTTCAACTTTCTGAAACCAGCACTTAACAATGTATCAATGGCAAAAAAAAAAAAAAAAAAAAAGGTCAAAGGACTTTTGAAATTCTCCCACTGCAATGGAAAAGCTGTAATAAAGGGTTAATTAAATTGTAGCAGGTAAACCAATGAAAACAGGTTTAATGAAAAGAAAAAAAAAACACTTCAAATGAGGATTCACTTCTGTTTTGGTTTTAAACTCATATTTCAGACTCTTGCTAATCCACATATTTATAAATGATTTCTCTCTGCTTGTGTGAGAGAAAAATGAGCTGGAAGCTTTTGGATATCAGCCATCAAGCCGACGCTCTTGCAAGACTGGATTATTCACAAATTCGACCTCCAACCCTGAACAACAACAAACAGCTCAGCGCTCGGCGCTCGCTGCTCACCGGATTGGACGATTACAGGTCGCGACACCGTCGGTTTGGCACTAACGTTCATCTCACATCTCCTCTGAGGTCAGAAATAGACTCCATCCTCTCAGTAATTTCTCCCATATAGAGCATATTTGACATTTCCCTCTCACCAACACTGTTTTCTTTTGAAAGATTTTTATTTTCTATCACACTGTGCTGAGTGAAGGGTGACAGTGAAAGTAAAAGCAGAAAGACAACAACCACAAGGATACAGCTGATAGTTCCTTTGTGCTCACTGAGATGGACCTGCTTATCTTCATTCAAAACTAATGAATGTAGAACCCTCTGCAACATCACTAGTTTGTTTAATAGACAAATGTTTTCATAAGGTCAGTGGCCATTTGTTAAGGAGATGTTTTAAGTTTTAAATTTAGTGCACACGGAGACGATTCTCATCAAAATGTATTACCAAGGTAAACTTTTTCTTCTTTGTGACCTGATATTATCAAATACCTTCCTGATATTATCAAATAACCTCTGACTGGCATACAGTGCCAGTTTGTATGCTCTTATCATGAGGATAAATGTCAAATAAACCTCGGGCTTTTAAAGATCTTTTGAACCTTTCTTTTCAGTGTTGAATGATTATACATCAAACTGTAAGAATTGTGTGGATGGTAAGTGGCCTGCACCTGTTTAGCACTTTATCAAGTCCTCAGAGTGCTTCACACTACAATCAGTCATCCACCCACTCATTCACACACTGACAGAGATAAGCTAGCATTGTAGCCACAGTTGGCCTGGAAGGAAGCAAGGCCTCCATACAATCGGTGCCACCGGGCCCTCTGATCACCATCAGCAGGCAAGGCGGGTGAAGTATCTTGCCCATGGACACAACAACTGAGACGGATAGAGTGGGGGTTCGAACAGGCAACCGAAAAGTTACAGGACAAATTCTTAGACCTGAGCCACAGTCGCCCATGTGTGTGCAAGTTTATTAATACTGTGGATGTTCTCCACTTCACAGAGTCAAAATTATACACAAAGGCTCAAATACACTCACTATATTTGCCTTGTGTATCAACTGGTATTAAGAAGTCCAAAGTGGCCCAAGAAAATATCTGCACACTATAACATTACAACAATCAGCCTGAACCGTATATATAATTCAGAATGGATTCATATAATTTGTGAAGAAGTGCTGGTTTGTTGGTGGACCTACAGGGGTTGGACAATGAAACCGAAACACCTGGCTTTAGACCACAATAATTTATTAGTATGGTGTAGGGGACAAATACAAGTCCTGCACAGTGGTCAGAGGGATTTTAAGCCATTCTTCTTGCAGGATAGTGGCCAGGTCACTACGTGATACTGGTGGAGGAAAACATTTCCTGACT